>PVIH01005700.1:0-120543 GCA_004025045.1 Sigmodon hispidus | reverse complement strand
GACAGACACCCTGAAGTACCTTGTATATGGGATGCAGGCTGGGTAAGCTCCTCATTGTGGCCACGGAGATAACCTCAGCCATTAGATGCCCCCTTAGCAGATGTGACTGTAACTGGTGCAGTTGGAAATCAGAGCTCCGAACCCAGATCTTGGCCAGGAGCCAGGCCATGGGAGGATCGGAGGGCAAGAAGAGCAGAGGCGGGGAACATCCGTGTCGGGGCGGCTGCAGCTAGAGCAGGAGAGAATCGGAGCTGAGAATCTGTGTCTAAACCCCGAGGGGAGTCAGTGTTGGGGAGGCCGTCGGTCCTCGTACCTGGATGAGCATGGGCAAGAGGCGCCCATCAGGCTCTAGCTTCAGCATGACCAAAGGGGCTGTCACATACTGCTGCTTAAAGATGATGATGTTGGGCTTGACGCCATCCAGCAGGGAGAAATCAGCTTCAAACAGAGTTCCAGCCTGGGGGGTGGGGCCACGCGGATAGGGAGGAGGAGTCAGTTCTGAACCCGCTTTGCTTTCGCTGCCAAAGAGGCTCCTCTCTGCCACGTGATGATCTCACTTTAAGAGACTGATCTCCCCAGAACTAAAGCCTGGATGTACAGGTGCATAAGCCTTCCGGGGGTGAAGTTCTGCCTTCTACCACGGACCCCAATTCCCAGCCTATGTCATCACACACACCCCCACCCAGGAGCATAAATTGCTCCTTTACTTTCTTCTCTCCCCCTCAAAAAAATCTATTTTTTTCAAATCTCTACTTAGTCCTCTTCCTCCCCTTTCTCCTCCCCCCTTCTTTTCCTCCTCTTTCTCTTTTGGGACAGTCTCTTTAAGACAAGCTCTCATAACGAAGCCCTGGTTAGCCTGGAGTCTAACAGCAGGCTGGCCTTGAACGTGTGTCCACACTCCTTCCTCTGTTTCCTAAATGCTGGCTTTACAAGCAAGAGCTACCACACCCAGCTTGTTCAGCCCTGATTTTCCCTCCAGAAGCTCTTCCTTAGGACGGAAGTTGAGCTCTGTCCCATGAAAAAGGAAGGGCTGACAATAGAGATGAAAAGACGACAGAAATGGAGAAAAGACCATATTGATCATGGGTTTCAACCACGGGTAGTTTTGTGCCTCCCACCCCCGAACATTTGGTAATGTCTAGAGTCAGTTTTGGTTGCCACAAATGATGTGTAATAGGTAAGTGGTAGGAGTTACTACTAAACCCTTACCGTATAGGAAAGTACCCTAAAACAAAGAATTATATAGGTCATAATAATGACATAGGACCAATATTGAGAAACCTCAAGTCTAATGATCATTATCCATCACTTTGTATGCTAACCTACAAATAATGATTTAAAAGTGAAACCCTAAATGCAGATGAAGGTATAGTTGATGGAGGTACGCATGAAACAGAGGAGGGAAAGAAGTAGGCAAAGAGATGGGAACAGGGGATGGGGGGTAGGCAGAGGCTACTCCACACCTGGAGCTCCTTCTCCAGTTGGGTCTGCAAGTCTTTCATTTCCGGAGGCAGGACCAGGCGGTCGGGTAGGCGCTTAGAACGCCTCAGGAGCATGGGGTTTGCACCATTGAGGAACTGGTACCCAAAGATGGCATCATCCTTCCAGGAATCACGAACCCGCCCTGAGGACATCAATTGAGAACACAATGTGAGCTTTAAATTCTGTCTGCGCTCTTCTGCCCTCTCTCCCCTCTTCTTTCAGATCCCCGCTTGAAATTCTGGGTAGAGACTTTGGGAAGTTGTGGTAACTGACCGGCCAGAGCAGTATTTCCATGTGGGAATATTTTTTGGTAATCTTCCAGTTTTTGTACACGACTCACAAAATCTAGAGTTCCCTTAATGGCAAATTCCTTCAACCTGTGCGAAGAACAGCACGCAAGAAGATGAAGAAAGAATTCACCTCGCAGCTTAAGGTAAAACTGTGCAAACGCAACCAAGTACTCACACTTTGGCCAGAGAGAGGGAAAAATCTAAATCCTTATCCTCCATGAATCTCTGGTTTCTGGGGAGGTCCCACTGTGTGTTGCCTGCTACTGGCAGGATTAAACCCTCCTTCCAGGAGCCCCACCTAGAGGACGGAGAGACCCGAATGAGGCAGGAGTTTGGGGGCCGGGGGAGGGGTCTGGGGGGCGATCAAAGGTTTTCTTGGACTCACCGGTACACCTTCCTTCGGTCCTCCATCTCCTGCTCCCGAAACTTCTTAAACAGGCTCTGAGTGTCGTCCTTTACCTTCAGGGCTGGGAGAGACCGGCACAAGAGCTTGGATGCTCTCAGGCCACGGCTCTGTGCCAGGAGGGTCCCTCCATCCTCCCTTCTCTGGATCTCATCCTTTCTCTCCTCCCTCACCCTCATCTCTCTAATCTTTTTTATTTATTGATGTCACAACACACTCAACGACCTCCTGCTTCCTTCAGCAGCCCCCCAGAACCTCACCAGTGCCCTCGGAGACGCAGATAGTCTCGTTGCTCTGCACCCAACTGTAGCAGGGGAAAAAGGCCTCTCCTTGGGTCCCAGGTCCCTGCACAGTGACCCACTTGCAGAACCAGTCAGAATCCAATAAGCCTTTGTGTTTGTGCATCTTTACCAGCAGAAGGCGCCCTAGATGCACGGGGACGTCGATCTCCAAGTCCGTATTCTGTGGGAAGGCACACAACTGGGGTTCTCAGTGAGGGCAGCGGTGTCAGGAAGCCCTCAGAGAAGCTGGGTTCCTCTTGCCCTTCTAAGAAGCACCCCAGGAAAGAGACCTAAACCAAGTAATGGCGAGAAGGAGGAGGGCGCTCTGTTGGGCTCCAGGCTCCCAGTGCACTTGCTGCGCGCCCCAGCGGGGTCTCATCCTCGTTCCTCTTTCTGCCCAGCCTGCCTTTCCGGGTCCTTTTCCTGTCCCTGCTGTCAGTCCACCTGCGCCTGACACCAGTCCCGGCCCACCTTCCCTGAAGTCAGACTCCCTCTCCTCCCCCAGTCTCCAGTACCCTTGTGGAGTCCCAGGTCCCCGAGTCCCGGGCCAACCCAGCCGTTGCCCGCACTCACCCCTCCCCAGAATGGTCGCAGCTGATTCCCGAGGTCTGCTTCCCCAAGCTCGCCCACCAGCCACAGCTGCACCAGGTTGCCGGAGCCCGCCAGAAGCGAGTCTCCAGTGACCACCCGGATGGTGTACTTGCCCATCTTGACTATTCCTTTAAAGGGACCTGGGAGAAAAGCCTCTTTTAAGGGGATCTGAGAGCCAGCCTCCAGGGAGCCACACCTAGACCAGAGTTTGATGTCCCACCCCAACCCCGCCCACAACTTTCTCCCCCACTCAGGAGCAGGTATCTGATACCCATCTTTGCTGTTTCTAGGTTTCCCAGCAGTTTGGAAAGAACCTTGCTCACTTGGCTAGGGCTTCTTCGCCCAGCCCGAGCTAGGCACCGCAGCTAGCTAAGCCCCACACCCGCCCAATTCTAGTGGAACACAATTAAAGAGCAGCAGACGGTGGAGATGAGGGAAGTGGAATGGCTTTGGATGGGGGCGTGCTTTTCAGTGGAAATGAGCATAGCCTTGGCAAAGGCGCAGAGATTTTGTTGAGGTCAGATGCAGTGGGTGTGTTCTGAGCCAGGAGAGGGAGTCTGAAGTTTCCATCGGACCACCTGAAACCGGATCCTTGAGGCCAAGGCTTTAGGCTGAGCACCCATAAAGTGTCCCGTGAGTGTATTCCCTTCAGGACAGTCTCCCCCTCCCACCCCCCGCGCCACACCTCCCAGGGTCTGGCCACCTTCCTCCTCACAGGTACATGTCCCCCCTGCTATGGCACTCCTGCTGTCCCTATACCTGTCTCTGTCCAGGTCCTCTTGTGCTACTGTGGGCAAAAGTCCCTGGATCCACTGTGGTTTTTGCTTATGAACTACTCTTGCTTCATATTCAAAACCAGCACTAAGATCTGCATCTAAAAGTATACAGAGACACTTTCTTGGACAACCCATCCGTGGTGAGTTGACATCAATTCCCAGTGGAGCAGGAACTGAAGGATCTTGTGAAACACTCAATGCAGCATTGTCTAGATCTTCACCGACTTCCTCTTAAACTTGGTTTTTGTTTGTTAGTTTGTTTGTTTGAGACAAGGTTTCTCTGTGTAGCACTGGCTGAAACTTGCTCTGTAGATCAGGCTGGCCTTGAAGTCACAGAAATCTGCCTGCCTCTGTCTCCCCAGTGCTGGGCATGTGTGTCTTTATTATTATTATTAAAGTTATCTTGACTACTTCTCATCAGTAACTGAGAGTGCTTTTAAAAATAATTCTTGTTTTACATCAGAAAAAATTCAGATTCTAATAAAATAAAATAATTCTAATAAAACTATATGGCTCTACTGCCATTCCATAGTTAATATTTATCTATGAATTTAAAATTTTTACAGTGATCACAGCTGACACAAACAGTTGAATGCTTACATAACTTTTTTTTTTTTCTTCAGACAGGTTCTCACTATAACATATAGCTCAGGCTGCTTCTCCCTGTCTGCCTCAGCCTCCTGAGTCCTGAACAAACTGTTCTGTTTTAAATGGTGTGGGTGTGTGTGTGTGTGTGTGTGTGTGTGTGTGTGTTCGTGCGCGCGCTCGCGCCAGGAGGAAAACTTTGGGAAGTGTCTCCCTTTATTGTGTGTTTTACCTTATTTCCTTGAGATGGGATTTCTCTCTGACTCAAGAGCTCACTGTTCAGGGTTAGGGTTAGGGTTAGGGTTAGGGTTAGGGTTAGGGTAGCCAATGAGATCTCAGGACCTGCTAATCTCTACCCCCAGAGCTGGGATCACAGACACACAGCCACAGCCATGCCCAGCTTATTTTGTGGATGCCTGGGATTGAAGTTTGTCCCCCTGCTTTCAAAGTCAGCACTCTTGTCCATGGAGCCATCTCCCCAGCCCTAAACAACTGTTCTTATAGGCACACCCTTTACCTGGTGGGCACCCAAGTGTCACACAGTCTCCGTGCTGAAGACATGTCAGTCTTTTTGGAGGCCATAACATGATGAGTATCCTGAATGGTTAGCCAAGGATTTCGATCTCAAATGCCCCTCAAAAGCTCCTGCATTCCCAGCCTCACCCACAGTGCAGCAATGCTCAGAGGTAGGGTCTCTGGAAAGTGACTGGATTATACACACACACACACACACACACACACACACACACACACACACACTCGTCTTCAGAGCCTTCATTCTCACGTATGAGTCGCTCATCCACCGGTCGCAATCTAGACTGCATTTCCTGCAGTACTGAGTAGAGTGTACCTTGTCCCCTCTGCCAGAGTCACCCCTTTTCCCCAGCGCTGAGACTGGAAGGAGAAGAGAGGCTATCGGCTCCTGGGGGGTTCCTGGGAGACCCACATGGGTTCCAGGAAATGCCCATGTCCTTCCAACAAGCCTCCTTTTGTTGCTTACATCACCTTGAAGTGTGCTTCCAGAACAAGACTGAACTCCTATGGGGACTGAGTCCAAGTTACAGATACATGGAAAGAAATGAAGCCCTTGTTGATGAACTGAGCAGGACAAAGAGACCCACACGCAAGCCTTGAGCATCTGCCCCACTCCAAGGAGAAAACATAGGCTTCCTGGTGCCTTGTGGCACCGGGCAGGTAGAGAAAATATATGATGAGAAAATATATGATGTGGTATGAGAAAGACAGACAGACACAGACAGACAGAATGGTTCATGTCCTATGGTCAGAGGTGTATCTGGAGGTGAAAATGGTGAGAAGTAGGCTTAGTTGCCACCCAGGACCATGATGATGTCTGGGCCTGGGCTGCTGCTGGGCCCATGTCGGGATTCATGGCCCTAACATAGCTTCAGTTTGTGTTGACATCTGTGGTTCCTGATACCATCAAAAGCCTAGAAGATAGGCCTTACAGAATTGGCCTCACCCCCTCACTGACAGCAACACTAAGGAGAACTGGTCCTGCCTCTCACCCTCTGAAGCACTCAGGAGAGAGGGTCCTATACCTTGCCTGAGCAGCAGAATTGAGCTGATCTTATTCACATGGGCATGGTCCAGCTGGCCCTCAGAGCATAAGAATGGGAGAGCAGGTCATGCCCACCATGTGGTGAGGGAAAGATGCTCCTCAACAGTTATAACGGGTGGGGGACCTGACCCAACCCCTCACCAGCTGCAGCACTCAGGAGAACAGGCCTTGGGCCTTGCCTGGGCACCACAGTAGAGTTGACCCTGTAGACAAGGGTGAGGGTGACCCAGTCCTGAGGGTGTAAGTGGGACATGGCTGATACCACCTCCCTGGGCACCATGCCTGTGGTGTGGTGGTGGGGCAAGGGAACGAAGCCTTTCCTCCCTAAGCCTCCAGCTGGTCAGGGAGTTGACCTTCCCTTTACCAGCTGCAATACTCAGGAAAACAGGCTCTGCATGTTGTCTGGAAAACAAAGTAGAGCTGACCCTATTGGCAGGGGGCTGGGTGTGCAGGGCCCCAAGAATGTGAGACTGAGAGATCTAGCCCCACCCCTCATCTGAGGCAGGTGGGAGAGCTGGCGCTGTCTCTCACCCCCTGCAGCACTTAAGAGCATGGCCCCTGCATCTTGACTGGGCAATATAGTAGAGCTGCCCCTGAAGGTGCAGGTGTGGTAGAGCAGACCCTGAGGGAATGAAAGCAGGAGAATTAGCCCCACCCCTTCTTCATTGCTACAAGGGGTAAACTAGCCAGGGCAATGCTGGAGAGCTCACCTTGGTGAGGACAGAGGAGAGCTGGCATGTTGACCAATCCTGCAATTACTCAGGCCCAGAACCAGGGTTATAAGTTGGCCCACTCCAACATCCACTCCTTCTGTGATCTGCTAGAACACATAAAGGACAGACCCTGCAGACCCAAAGCTGCAGGATCTCCATGACACAGGAAAACAACGGGATATCCAAGAGGAGCCCCAGTGAGGGCCCAGCATCCATAGTGTAGCAAAAACCAGAGGTCTTGAACCAGACCATTGACTTTGTAATGAACATTTGCAAGTAAAGATGCATGGACAAAAGGCTTTATTGTGTGGCACACTGCATCACACTACAGCTTTCATGACAAGATTGTAACTTTTTCCTTTTTTTCTCTTAAGTTCAGTATTATTTTATTTAGGAAAGGACTAGAGTGGCAAAGGGCAAATACAAAGGGGTGGGGAATGAGTGGGATCAAGATGCATGCTGTGAAAGACAGAAAGAAGAAATAAAAAGAAAGTTTAAGGACATGCACAAGAGGAGGGTAGAAAGGAAACTAGGGGTTCAGTAGTCCCAAGAGGTGAGATACAGACAGAGCTGCACCCTCCCGGCCCCCCGCCCTTTTGATTAGTGGCTTGCTCAGTGACCCCAGGTCAAACCAGCAATTTTTCAATCACTCTTGTTTGGTAATATAATCCCATTTCAATATTTAAAATTACTTATTTTGTAATTCCCACCTCAGAGTCCGTTCTGGGGCCAGAGAGATGTCTCAGCAGGAAAAACAGGAAAAAAATGCTTACCGCACAGCTTGATGGCCTGAATTTGACTTCCATGTGGCAGAGGACAAAAACAGATTTCCAAAAGTTGTCCTCCGACCTCCACATGCATACTCTGTCCTGCACACCCACAACCTCCCTCATCCCACACCCATACACCCCATCACACAACACACATCGTGCACATGCTTACATACACCCACTCTCTCACATCCTGCACACACAGTCATGACAAATCAAATCAAATAAATCTTGAAGTTCACTCTAAGTTCGTCTTGTTAGATTTAGAAGACAGAAGAAAGGAACTCTAGGCAGGAAAGAGTCCAGCGTTTGACCTCAGCAATGAGGTTGCATTTATTAGAGCTAATAATGAGTGGGGGGTGGGGGGTGGGGGGAGCTGGTCAGGCTCTTAAGGGGTGGGTAAAGGGCTTAGGTTGAGAAGAGCGGGTTGCAATTGCTTCCTCCTCCTGTGGTTGTTTGTCCCAACAGGGCAGTGTTATCTTTAGGAACTGCTTGCCCCAGTGAGATGTGGTTCACTGATAGCGATTGGGTAATGAATGCCAGCAAGAGCCCCTCAGCCCCGGAACTTCTGGTTTCCTCGGCTGAGACAATCTTTCACTTCTCTTTGCTCATAATCCTTTCTGTTTTAACTCGACCTACACTTGTTTGGATCTAGAGGTTTAAGAGTAAAATAGGGAACTGCTCTGCTTTTCCTGGTCTTCCTCCCCGCCACCCATCTGTCTCTTTCTCTATGTTTTAGTTGATACACAAAAGCATAAACGTCATACATATTATTGGCCTACCATATAATTTTGATGCATGTATACTTTGTTTAAGTCAGGTTATGCATGTTATTTCCTCAAACATTTGCCATTTCTTGGCAATAAAACTTTTAAAAAATCTTTTCTCTTTGTTTTCTGGAATATACACTTCATAATTGTTACCTAAAGTCACTCCCAAAGCACCTATGTTACTCCAGAACTTCTTGCTTCTAAAATTATCTTGTAGCACCCACTGGCCAATCATTTCCCATATGTCTCTCACTGTCCTGAGTTGCCCGATAATCACCATTCTAGTCTCAACTTTCATGAGATGAGCTTAGTTTATTAAAAGTGAGCAGAAGAACTTTATCTTGTTTTTAGTTAATTTTAATTCTATTTTTATATCTTATTCTCCGTGGATGGGTGTTTTCCCTGCAGGTCAGTCAGTCACCATGTACATACTCATGAAAATCAGAAAAGGGTATTGGATCCCCAGGAGCTGGAGTAGCAGATGGTTATGAGCTGCCATGTAGGTGCTGGGAACTGAACCTAGGTCCTCTGGAAGAGCAGCCAGTGCTCTTAATCACTGAGCCATCTCTCCAGCCCCACTCAGCCTTTAATGGCCTTCTAGGAAGGAGGCTGGAGATCATGCACTAGCTCACCTTGCTTGCTTTCCCTGTGATCTGCTGGAGCCTCCCCCCCATTGAGCAAACCCAGGTAGAAACCAGAGAACATTAGAATCCATTAATAAAAGGCTCCACCTTCATCCCAGGAAAGAGAAGAGAACTTAAGAGTAGAAATTGGATTTGGAGGGCTGGAGAGATGGCTCAGCGGTTAAGAGCACTGACTGTTCTTCCAGAGGACCTGGGTTCGATTCCCAGCATCCATGTGGCAGCTAACAGCTATCTGTAATTCCAAGATCTGACACCCTTACACAGTTGTACATGCAGGCAAAACACCAATTCACATAAAATAAATAATAATAACAATAAAGAAATTGAATGTGGAGAGTGTGTCTGCTATTATTTGTGAAAGTTTTTGAGTTTCAAGTTTTGAGGAGTTACCTACAAAGACTGACCTGGGCATCAATCTCTTGATTCCTGATATCAAGGAATCAAAAGATATGAAGGGAGGGCCCAGCTCCCTGTGAGCTGCCCCCTGGGCAGATGGGCCTGGGCTGTACAAGAAAGCCGACTGAATAAGCCATGAGGATAAAGCCAGTGAGTAATGAGCATCCCCGTGGTCTCTGCTTCAATTCCTACTGCAAGGCTCCTGCCTTGAGCTCCTGTACCGGCTTCCCTTGATGATGGACCCAAGATGAAATAAACTTTCCCTCCCCTAGTCACTCTGGGTTAGTGTTTTATCACAGCAACAGAAATACAAATTAGAACAGAGAGACACAAAAATAATTGGGCATAATGTTTCTGTCATAGGCATCCCAGACCTTGATGGAAGCTTGTCTTGGATCCCCTACCTTGGCTTTAGGAACAAAGGAACCCCTTCCCCTCTCTCCCATTTGAAAGCACCGAATTCCACGGAATGCTATGTACCCCTTCTGTTCATACTCTCTTTTTCTTCATCATAGTGAGGTTGTTACTATTAGAATCATTTTAAACATTTTTTTTTTATTTATTTGGGGGAGGGGTGCTCATGCCACAGTGTATTTGCGTGTGTGACGTGATGTCAGGAAACAACGTGTGGGACTCAGTTCTCTTCTTCCACCGGGGGGAGCTCAGGCTGTCAGGTTCGATGCTGAGTATCTTCATCCACTCAGTCATCATCTCACCAGCCCTGCATCCCTTTGAAATATCACTTTCAGTCGGTGCAGGAGGTGGGAAAATTGCAATGAGGTGAGGTGTAGGGAAGAATGCCACCCTCCACCAAGCCACTCTAGAGTGAGAAGTAAGGCATGACAAAGGCATTGCTTAAGCAGTGAGCGGTGTGGAGACATTCATCTATATGACCACTAAAGACAAGATCTGGGGAAGTATGCTATTAACCTTGTGGCTCTAAGATGCACCAGAAGAGGCAAATGTCAGCTTCTGTCTGTCCGTCTGAAGGCAGTCAGAGAAAAGCAGGAGGTCTGTATAACTAAGCCAAACCCTCTTTTATTATAATCAGTTCTCTGAAACCACTCTGGCCAAATAACAAGATAGATGTTAGTTTTGTTGAAGATCGGCTCCCAGATCAGTGAAGTTGAGGAATTAACTGGGAAAACAGAATCCTAGCAACAAAAGAGGCTGTGGAGCAGTCAGCATTTGGGAGCTCTCTCCTGAAACTCAGCCACTCTATTTCAAATCCTATCGACACATGGCTCCACAGAGGACCAACGATGATAGAGTTCTCCTATGGACCCAGCCCCTGACAAAGGAAGATCAGCTCAGCGTTGCAGACTGAACTATCCTGGGGTCCTGTACTCCCACTTTAGGCTTTGATATCCAGGTGCTAGAACAGACTCTGACAGTGGCACATGGAGCTTCGAGATCCTCCCAGTGCTAAGAAACCTAAGCTCTGCCCTGTAGCGGGATTCAAGCACTTCCCTGACCTCTGGGCCAGTGCAGGTTTGGAGTTCACCTATGACCTTCAAAGCTGGATTGGGATTTCTTTCCTTCCTTTGGGAATGGATGGGGGAATAGGGTTGGGAGAGCTGAGGGAGGATTGGGAGCAGGGAAGGGAGGGGGAGTAGTGGTAGATATTCAAAAAACTTTTCAAATAAAAAAAAGAAAAGGCTGTAGACATGGGGCGTGGCCAGAAATAGCCAGAAGATCAGGGTCACAACCACAGTGCTGTCTTTGCTTTATTTCCCACTACCTGAAAAACAGAGGGAAAGGAAGATCCGTTCTGTCCAGACAAGTGGATCATTCCAGCATTCTCTCCTCCAATTGCCATAAGTTGCTTTGAATAAATATTAGTATATCAATCAATTTCCCTGTGATTATTATCTGCCTATGCCACCCGGCTCAGTTCTGGCTATTAGATTTCTAACCTAGACTCATGCTAAACAGTGTACTGAAGTATTCTGCCCCTCTTCTTCTCATAGACAACATCATAGAGAAGATGGTTCAACCCACAGATGCACCTGTAGCCAGCTATCAATGATGCAGGTCTAAACACATCTATTCTAGCTATCATCTAGATTTGCTTTCCTTCATCCCATAGACACATAGGCACAACTGCCAAGATACTGCCCTAGTATTATGCCAACTAACAGAGAAGCTCCTTTCTAGGAGCAAAAGCCACCAATTACCTGTATCTATTATTTCAAATTAGAAAATGGGAATTACCAAATCAGCATGAAGCTTTTCCGGGTGGTCTTTGGAGTGAGCATCTCATCCTCATCATTTCAAAACATTAGCCAATAGAAAAATCTTCCAAATCAAAATGAGATTAGCATACATTAACACAAGACTTGGACCTAAGATTTTGTGATCGCCACATGGGAAGACTTGAACATGAGATAACGGAAGAAGACTGGAAGAGTGGTTAAGGGCACAGGCTTTTGAGTTCCTGCTGGAGTAGAGTTCTAGCCACGCCCTACCCATGAATGTCACTAATCTTCTAAGAGTCCCCGTGAAGAAACTGGAAGGGATCGGCCTTCATCTCAACTGTGCACTTGATAATTCAGTGGGACATGCTCGGTACTTAGAAGATCTGACTTAGAGAGATATGAGGATCAACAGAGAGGGTGCAAGTGTGCTGGCTTCATCACGACCCCCTAAATAAAGAACTTTGTTCCCAGATGTACTGAGGACATCCTTGTTATTGTCTAAATACCTATTATCCCAAACAACCAGACTCCTCCTGAGTCCTGATTTCTCTGCCAGAGCATTCCTCTCCATAAACTGTGCTTAAGTGAGTGTCTGACCCCTCTAGTGAGGCCATTCTTTCACTAAAGTTAGCAGCATTGAACCCTGTAAACCTTCCTTCTGCTCCTAGGTTCAGATCTTCCATCTACAAGGAAGAAGGACATGCCTTGGAGAGCCCATCTCAGGAAAAGGAAATCTCAGAAGCTAGCTCGGTGGTGTCTGGAATCCCAGCACTTGGGAGTGAGGGACACGCAATTGGGAGTTCAAGGTCATTCTCAACAACACAGCAAGCAAGGCTAGCCTGAGCTACTTGAGATCCCATCAAAGCCAAATATGGCAAGCAAGAAAAGAATGACAGGAAACCGCAGGTCTGCTGATAGTTTCCCCTCACACTAGTCCCTACACTTGAGCTTTCAGTGCTCCTGAGGAGTTGCAGTAACAGCAAATTTGGTTCAAGACACAACTGAGTTTGCACCGTGTCATGCTCTGCATGTTCATGCACCACACAGAGTCCAAATCCTTCCCTTAATGGTGGCACCCAACATTTCCCAAACCTTTTTATGAGATTTGGTTTTGTTTGCTCCCTCTATTATCAAAGCCTTAATCTTCACACTTGATACAATGAAACCCAGTTGTGTCACAGGTAGCCAAGTGCTTTATTTGACCTGCTGAAGCTCCCTTTACACTACTAGACCTCACCTTCTTTGTTAATAGTTGATACTTCTCACCCCAGAGGTTTCCAACAAGACGCACCCTTACATTCCACATTTCAGACTCATCAGCCCAGAGAGTAGGAGCCCTACCTAGGCAAAATTCACTCACCTAGAATTTGTGACTCTTATAAGAACCTACAGTTTAGCTGTGGGAAATAGAACATCCACACAGATAGCAGACATGTTTCTGGAATATGTGATTTTAGTGATTTCTGTAAACTCTGGAATTTGTGATTTATTCTTGGACACTAGTTAAAATGAGAAACAGGCGGCTGATTGTCTTGAGGTCTGGCTTTTAAAAATAGTGTGTGTGTGTGTGTGTGTCTGTGTGTCTGTGTCTGTGTGTCTGTGTATGCACTGTGAGCACATAGAGGCCAGAGGAGGCCATGGGTCCTTTGGAGTGGAGGTACAGGTGTTTGTTGGCCATGAAGCCTGTTAAAAGTGGCTGCTGATACCTCTGGTTCTTCTGATTTTGAACCAAATGGGCTTAAATTCTGAACCATCACTCCAGTCTCTCAAGATCTGATTTTCAAAACAAGTTCTAGCCAGACTAAAAATAGAAGTTTTACCACCAAAACTAAGACTTCAAGGCTAGAAGAAAGCTGTTAGTTGACATACAACCTCAGCAATTTAGTTGACAATCGCCTGACCAGATGATGCCCTAACTGAAGAAATTTAAAGATCGCATCTAAAAGCCGGTGAAGATGCAAAGGCCCGACAGGAACAACACAACTGCTCCATCCACTCAAATTTCCAAAAATGGCTTTACTGACACTGGAATCACTTGTCATCTTTTTGTTCTCTCATCGAATTTGGTCTTCACAAAAGCATTTCTGATCTGAGAGGAAAGCAGAAACAACCGCAGCCATCATTGGTGGTCGATTTCCCTCCTTACAGTAAAGCAGCGCCCTTTCATTGCTCCTGTAAAAACTCCTGTGACCCAGAGAAGACTGCCGGTGTAGAATGAGGCACAGCACCTCGGCAGCGGCAGCGCTCTCCTTGCTGGCATGTAGATGTCATTCACTGTCCTAAATCTTCATGTGAGGCCATGCTCTGGGCGGGCATCAGTTGCCTGCACCTGCATGGACAGAAAGCCCTCTCAGGTAAGAGCACCTCTATAGTGCTACAGCTGGGATGAAATTCCCCCTTGGGAAAAGTCGCTTGTCTCTTCACACGACCAGGGACTCATTTCACCAGCAAAGTCATGCGAAAATTCAACACTGAAGTCCAAAGTCTCCAGATCACATGTCCTTATCTCCAGTCATCTTTAATTATTGAGCAAGTCAATAAACAATTTAAAGTAAAATTTGCAAAAAAAGAAAAAAAAAGAAAGAAAGAAAAAGAAGGAGGAAGGAAGGAAGGAAAAAGAGAGAGGAAAAGAAAAGAAAAATATCACTAAAGCAACT
The DNA here is from genome assembly GCA_004025045.1 of Sigmodon hispidus. Classification (NCBI taxonomy): domain Eukaryota; kingdom Metazoa; phylum Chordata; class Mammalia; order Rodentia; family Cricetidae; genus Sigmodon; species Sigmodon hispidus. The sequence continues at coordinate 106,408 of PVIH01005700.1, read as the reverse complement.
CAGTCTTCCATGGCCTAAGCTTTTGTCGCAGCCTTGACAACCTTGCAGATTTCCTCAGGAGACCACAGTATCCCTGCAGGTTTATCAACTGAAAAAAATTGAATTCTGCGTACAGCATAAGCAATAGAAAATGTCAACTAAGTTCATTCACACCTCTTAATACGCCTAGGGTAACCTCCACATTTATCAACCCATCTTTCCATTTAAACCATGCCACAGCCTACATGCTGGTTTAGTTCTTTGGAAATAATATCATTGAAAAAACAGCCCTGAGCCAACAGGAGCTCCCCCCCCACACACACACACACACTACCCTCTTTATTGCTAAAACAGCCTTGGGGCTCACAAAACTAGAAGGTACAAGAGCTGCTGGTGGACCAGAAATTGAAGAATACGCAGACAGAGCGGCGGCTCTCTTTTCCAGCGCTGGAGTGGCTGAGATAATAGAATCCCAAGTTCAGAGTCAACCTGGCTATCTATTGAGACCCTATTGAGGTGGTGAGAATACACTTCAGCTAGAGAACTGGGGCTCTAGAGGACATTGGCATACACAGATGACTTTATCAAGTAGCCAGTTTTCTGGAAAATTTTAGATGGTACAGATGATCATTTGAAGCAGATTTTTTTTTTAAGAAGTACCTGTCCCATCCTTGCCCATCCTTTCTCCACCAGAAGATTTCCTCACTTATTTTTCATCCTCACCCTTCCCGCTCGCTTTCCTATATTCTCCCTCCAACAATTCTCTCTCTATTGCTCTCTATCTCTCTCTATGTAAAGATACAGAAACTGAGATTGATATAGACATCAATGGTATAGATAGTATAGATAGATGTAGATAGTGATAAATATAGATATTGATAGATATAGATGAAATAGATGGATAGAGATAGAGATGATATAGATATAGGCAGGGGTAGATGCATAGATATAGATATTGATAGATACAGATATGAATATAGATACAGATATGGGTGATATAGAGTCCCCGCTTGGCAGTGCTGGCATTTGGACCCAGGATCTGGAACACGCTAGGCCACAAGCATTTCTGCCACGGACCCTCCTAACTCACAGCACTTTTGGTATCAGTTTTGTTCTCCCGTTTGCAACAACAGCCTCCCATGATTCTCTGCTTCTGTTATCTCTTCATCATTCCTGTTCAAGCCACTCCTCTGTAACTCCTCCGTGTATCCCCCAAATCCCAAAATGCACTCTCTCACATAGTTCATGTCTCAAATCTATATTCTTCCCTTCTGTGATGGCCAATCTTGGTGGCCATCTTGACTACTGGGAAGAGGGGGGGGGGCCTCATGAGGTTGTTGCCTCCATCAGATTGCCCTGTGGCCATTTTATTTACTTGTTAATTGATGTAAAGGGTCCATCCCACTGTGAGTGGTACTAACCCTCCACAGGTGAGTCTGGGCTATCTAAGTAAGGTAGCTGGATGTTAGCCTTGGAGAAAGACAGTACCTCACTGTTCCTCCTGGGCTCTGCTTCAGTCCTGCCTTGGCATTCCTCAATGAGTGAGTATAACCTATAAGCTAAAAGAAACTCTTTCCTGGTTTTGGTCAGAGTTTTATTCCAGCAGCAGGAAGCAGACTAGAATACCTCTGTTTGGTAGATGATACCTCTTCCCCATTAGATTGCAGTTTTTAGGGGTTTTTGTCTTGTTTTGTTTTAAGTGCCCATTTCCTCACCTACAAACTTTGGATACCATGACAGGGACATCCATTTTTTTAATTTACATAACCTTATGTCTCTTTAACAATCTTACTGATAATCTTTTTGTAGGACAAAATAGAATAAATCCCAGATACTAAGATTAAACTTGATTAAACTTAAATGCTAACCATTGCTATGGTCTGGTCACAGAACATCACTGCCCAATGCTGCCCCCATGTGGGACACTCAAGAACCTCACAAGATTGTTCATACTTCGTAAACTGTTACCTTGACTTTGAATGAATCCCCCACATCACCAAGAACTCCAACAACAGGGATTAGAGCACTGCCTATTCTTCCAGAGGTCCCAGGTTCAATTCGCAGCACCTACAGGGCAGCCTACAATTGTCTGTAACTGCAGTTCCAGGGGATCTGACACCCTCTCAGACCTGGGCAGGCATCAGGCACTCACGTGGTGTGAAGACATATATACATGCAAAACTTCCATACACATATAACAAAATATAAAATAAAATACTTTTTAAAAAACTCCAGCAAAAAGGCCTTTCACAGCGACCTGGCATCGGTCATTTGTTTGTTTTCTTTCTTTCTTTCTTTTCTCCTTTATGGGATTTTGGTTTTTTTGATTTTGAAGATAGGGTTTCTCTGTATGACAGTCCTGGATGTTCTGGAACTTTCTCTGTATCTCTGTAGACCCACCTGGTTTTAAACTCACAGAGATCCACCAGGCTCTGCCCCCTGAGTGCTGGGATTAAGGCCATCATGATTCTTGCTTCTTCCAGGGATCATAGAGTCATAAAAAGAAGCTTCCATCGAACTATCTCTAATGTCTGTGCCATCATTATAATAATAAAATTCACAAGGGCTGGAGAGATGGATCAGCAGTTAAGAGCATTTGTTGCTTTTGAAAGGACCCAGGGCGGGTTTCCAGCACCCACATGGCAGCTCACAGACACCTATAAGCCCAGTTCCTGGGAATCCAGCCCTCTCTTCTGACCATCCTGGCCACCAGGTCTGCATGTGGTGTACATATATAGATGTAGGTAAAATATTCACATACTAAACTTTTAAGTAATAAAATTTACACCCCAAACTAAAAAACCTGCCAAATTGTCATTGCTCTTTGCCACCCCCTGGAATGCCCCAGTCCCCATGTCCTCAGACTCACGACATCACCCTCTGCTTTTCACGTCTTGGTTTACTCCACTCCGAAGTTATTCATCTTCCCAGGTGCCTGATTTTCAAGGTCTTCCAACAGATATCATTCTGGCAATAGAAGCCCAGCTGACTTTCCGGGAAGAGCCACTTTAGGAAATAATTGCTCAGCCCCTCACCTTGCCTTGTTCAAGAGGTTTACTACCGCCTGTGTCTGATGACAAATGGTATTAGTTTATCTTAAATTGGGGGAGGTACGGCAATGTTGAACTTTCTCCCACCGATGACTCTGGAGAACATGTTAGTCAAATATCTCCCACCCACTCTGCATTCAGGAAAAGACTGGCTGCAAAGACCACTCTCCCCATATGGCTTAGATAAAGCTTGTTTGGTGAGGCAAAGCTGGGCAGACCTCCACACTAAAGTTCTTTGTCTTATAAATCATATTAGAACTGTTTGTACTAAGCAATTGGAGCCAAATATTTATGTTTATCCATTTATTGTTTTGGTTGCATATGCTAAAGTGGTTTACTCCCATAATCCAATATATGTATGCAATGAGCAATGATCAATCCGAGATGGTTAACATTTACATCTTAAATCCATTGTTGCCTTCTGCTTACATTAACTTCGTCTCTTCTAGTTATTCAATATACAATAAGTCGCTCCACTGTGTTAGGGGAACCAGCATTTATTCTTGCAGCCTTCCTTCTGCTCTAGCACCAGCTATCCATCCTCTTGCTCTCCCTCCGCCATCGCCCCCCAGAGCCTCGTGCAGTCCTTAATCTAGATCCAGCCCAGCATGTCTCAGCACCCAGCGTGAGAGGAGGTGTGTGGTGTTTGTCTTAGGGAGTCATGCTTATCTCACTAATGCTGTGTTCCCCGGTGCCATCCATTTTCCTCACTGAGAAGATGCCGCTCTTCTCATGAGTAGTGAGGGTGACTCCGCCTCTTAGCTGCCTTCAAGCCCCTCTGCTCCTCACAGGAAGTAGGAATGTTGTCATGTGCTTTAGACGAAACCAACGTTGGAATGTAGAGTGACTCCCTCAGATAACTCCAAGGAAAGTTACTTTCTGCTCAAAGACGGATTCTTTTTCCACTGTTCACTCTTCCAGATTAGAAGGGAGTTTAGAAGCCTGACTGGGAATTGGTTCCAGTTGTTCTGGATGAGCTCTTAGAATTACTCTGGGCAGGGGGACATTCCCTGGGCTGGCACCCTGAACCATAGAAATGGAGAGAGTGGGCTGAGTACATTCATTGATTGCTGTCTTCTTCCTGATTGCAGACACAATGTACCCAGCATCTCTAAGTTCCTGCTGCCTTTCCTCCTGACCAGGAAATGTACCTTGAACTGTGAGCCAAACCATTTCTTAAATTGTTTTTATTAATATTAATATTATTAATATAATCATTATTATTATTTGAGACAAATTTTCTCTTTGTAGTCCTGACTCTCCTGGAACTAGCTCTGTGGACCACACTGGCCTTGAACTCACAGAGGTCTACCTGCCTCTACTCCCCAGTGCTGGAATTAAAGGTATATGCCAACACCACTTGGCCTTAAATTGTTTTTATTAGCACATTTAAAACAAGAAACCAAGACCCTGACCTATGAGATGCTTTCAGACCTCGGGGTCAATGGGTCCCCCCAAGGCGAGCATGGTGCACCACCTGTAATTTCAGAATCTAGGAAGTATGAAGAGTCCAAAACCATCTTCAATTCCTGGAGTTGTGGTTAGCCTGGGATACAAGATATCTTGTTTTTCAAAATAAGTTTTCGGACTGAAACAATCTTTTGGGAGCTTAACAGATTAGGCATGCATGCTTTCAGACCAGAGTTCTGATGCCCAGAACGCACTACAAGCTAGATTGGAACTCAAGAGTTCCAGTGCTCAGAAGGCATAGGGTGTCCCCAAAGCAAGCTAGTTGGTCAGAAGAGCTAAATCAGCAAGCGCTGGACTCAAAGAGAGACTCTGCCTCAATGAATAAAATGAGAAGCAACTGAAAAAGCCTCCCAGCGTCAGCCTCTGCCTTCACATGCACACCCACAATACACACATGAAAGTACACACATTCCACACACATACATGTGATACATATTCAAAAGTGTGTGTGTGTGAGGAGAGAGTGGGGGGGAAGGAGAGAGAGGGAGGGAGAGAGAAAGAGAGAGAACATGTGTTCTGTTGGTGCCACAGCATATGGTTGAAGGTCATAAGACAATCTGTGACAGGCAGTTCTTACCACCCTCTACATAGGTCCACTCAGGCACCAGGCAGCTAGTGCCCTTACCTCAGGAAGGATTTCACTGCCCTCTCCCCCAATAAATTATTTGTTTAATGAAAGTTTTTTTAAACGGCATCTCAGGCTGGACAGATGGCTCAGTGATTGAGAGTGTTTGCTACTCTTAGTAGTTAGGGTGACTGCGTCCAGAGGACCTGAGTTCAAATCCCAGCACCCACAGCAGGGGCTCCCACCACCTGCAGCTCCAGCTTCCCAGGACCCATGGCTTCTGCACACACAGACACACATGATGCTCTCTTTTTCTCTCAAAAAGACATCAATGAAAATAGAATCTCTTCTTACAGATAAATAGATTTTCTCCTTGCAATGATGTTACAATTTTTTTTTTCCTTAATGGCTCTGGCCATCATTATGGCTTGGGTATGGTCATGTGTAGGAGGTTTGGTAATGTTAGGAGATGATGGGATTGGGGAAGTAAGATTCTTGGTCTCCCTAATGTCCTGTCCCCACCCTCTGGTATTCCACCATGTGGTCTCTTCTGCTCCCCATCTCATGATGCCACCATGATGTCCCCCCTGAACACTGAACTACATAAACCTCCTTACTTATAAAGTACTCAGCTTTGTGAATTTTATTAGAGTGATAAAAAGCAGATGAATAAGACAGTATATAATCTCTTCACTCTGAAAATAAAATTTTAGCCTTTATTTTTTGTCTTAAAGTATAAATTATATATGTAAAGGGAAACTCTTATTCAATAGTGTACAATTTAATGGCTTTTTCCCAAAATGAACACACCCAATCAGCACCTAGATTTAAAAAAGCAATGTAGCCAGCATCCCAAGAGGCCTTGCTGTGACACTGTCTCATCACACTGAGAAAGGACTGCTATAGTGACTGTTAACATCACACATTAATCTTGCCTGTTTTATACTATACTCAAATGGAATCATAGCATATGCGTTCTTTTGGGTCTGGTCTCTTTTATTCGACCTGGCTGTGTAGAGCTGACTTATGTTGCTATTTATCAGTTCTTCATTCTCATGACTGCATAGTACTCACTTCCTCAAGGATATCATGCACTCATGCAGCTGACATCCAAGTAGCTGGGTTTTGGGCTGTTATGATGCTTCATGAACCTCCAAGTGTGTGTCTTCTGCAAATATATAAATGTCTTGTATTATAATTAGCTATGAAGCATTACCTCATGTACATAGTCATTCTTCATAAATACCACCAAGTTTTTTAAAACAACTTGTGCCAATTTGTGTCTCCTACCTAGCAGCAACTGGCACCTTGGTCTGCATTCCACGCCACTCCGCAGCACTTGATACTTTCCATGATCCATGTTTACACTTAAGGAAGACAATGAATGCTGCAGAACCATAGAAATGCCTTCTTAGAGGGAGCGGAACTCTGAGACAGAGACACCCACACTTTATCTGGAGCTTTCCAGACCATTTTATCCATTCCAGTGGAGAAGCGCCCTCTAGGAATTTTGGCTGAATGGTATTTGACTGCCAGGTACTTTGTGAATGGGAAGAGGGGATGTAAACTGTCTTAAACACAGCCTTAAAGTCATACTCAGTTTTAGCTCTGTTTATCAACTCTCTTTTACATTCACTCGTGTGGTGAGGTCATGACCATAGCTAGAAATCTAAAGGAATGAGCCACTGCTCCCCAAAGCAAGCTGCCGGCTATTCCACTGCCTACTGGTGGCCAGTCATCCCCATTCACTCTCCATCTTTAGCACCTGGGGACCTCTTCCTTTGCTGCAGGTCTTTGAATCTTTTCCCTGGAGTCTGGGTATATCAAGAATTCTATTTGGTATATAGTAAAACCCAGAGCCAGATGTTGGGGAAAAGCTAGAATATCAGAGATGTAGAGAAATAACCCACAGCCACTTATCTGCCAACTCCTCAGGCCTATCTCCACAGAATCCTCCAGGAAATGGATTGTTCTCTCTCCTCCGCCCACCAAGGAAGTAAAGCTGAACACTTCCTTCTCTCGCTCAGCCCAGCTAACTCAACTTCTTCTTTCAGCATTCCCAAAGCTAGCATTAAAGGTGCAGGTAATCATTCCCTGACCTTCAGGGCTTGGCTCTGTAGTTGATTCTCCTCTGATATTCCAGACTAATTTTATTAAATATATTTCACCACATTTGAAGAGCTACCCGTTCCCAGACCTGCATTCTTAATTTTATTTTAGGGAAGAGAAAAGAAAGAGCAAGTGATATAGGATGTTTTTCTGTATGTTGTGAATATCATTTGTTAATAAAGGGACTGTTTGGGTCTATGGCAGGGCCCCTTAGAAGGAGGTGGGACAATTGAGCATGGATAAAGGGGAAGGAGGGTGGAGTCAAGAGACATGTGATCCAGTGATCCAGCCACCTAAGAAGCAAGATGTAAAGAAATAGCCACATGCCATGTAGCAAGTCAGATTAATGGAAATGGGTTGAATTAAGATGCAGGAGCTAGCTAGCAATATGCCTGAGCCATAGGCCAAGCAGCATGTAATTAATATAAGCATCTGAGTTGTTTGGGGAGGGACTAAGCATCAACAAGTGGGTTCGGACCATGGGGCTAGGCCAGGCCAGAAACTTTATATTACAAATGGCACTCCCATGTGGGCAAATACACCCACATAAAACCTGAGAAAGCTTAAAAAGAGTTCTAGATCACAGGAACAGAGCCAAAAGCGGCTTCCAAGTGGGTCATAGTACAGAGGTGGCATGGCTTGAGAGCTTGAATTTAAAAATAGCTGGCTTGGAGCGGGCAGCTTAAGCTGCAAGAAGGCAAGTTTCCAAAGTCTCACAGGAGCCTTGATGTAAGCACAAGCTGAATATGATAGATTTAAGGTTTCTGTTTATACAGGCAAAAAGGAAACAAAGTCAAAAATGGCTTCTTGGTAGTAGTTTTTTTCTAGGAGGGCTCTGTTTGCACATCTCCTTTAAGAGAAGTTTCCTGACTCAGCCTTAGTGGCAAAAATTGTGTGGCTCTTTAAGAGGCCTGCTGCCAAATACTTAAATGGAGTTCATAAGCAGTAGGTAGCAGTACTCTACTTGGTGGCAATGTAGACCCTAAGATTCCCCAGAGTTGGGATGGTAAATAGCTCCACAATATTTAATACTGCTTCCCAGAATTGAGAGGCTAAGCATGACTCTGGGAGATTCACCATGTTAAAAAGCCAGGTGGAGCAGATTCAGCAGTCAAAACAATGTTTAACAGTCTAGCATTTTAAAAGCTCTTCTGGTTAGAAAATGATTAAGGATATGCAATAAAATTGATTCCGATGGAGGAAACCTCTGAATGGTTTACAATGTGTGTGAGAAAATAATACAGAGGTTGAGAGAGAAAAGAAAGAGGTTAGAGAAAGTTCTTAAAAAGAAAAATAAAGTAATAATAATAATATATGCCATGTAAAGATGGAAAATACACAGAGTCTGAATTGTGTTTATTACTATGTTTTCTTTTAACTTTTTAACTGTTAGTAAGCTAACTGCAGAAAGACATTTGCTTGTAAAGGTTGCTAAGTTAAACAAATATATGGATTTTAAAGTTATCTCAACTTTGAAATTTGGGTCTAAGGAAAAAGAGGTCATGCTTTTGTTTTCACAGAAAATGAGAAGCTATGGAGTGCTTCCAGGCTAATATGGTTTGATCAAGGAAGACCCCTGAAATTTTTCTGATGAGAAGAGATGGTTACAACAGCTTCAAGGCTGCCAACTAAGATGATACAGCCTCAGGACCCCCCCATAAGATTGCCAGAGCCCCTCAAGCAGCAGGAAGTAGTAATGGAAAGCTACACTCAAATTTCCAAAATATTGTTTATAAATGTTTGTTTTCATTATATATGGTTAATGGTAATATTCAATCTCTTTCTAAGGAAAAAAGGGGGATATGATATAGAAATGATTTAAAAAGATTATTAAATTTACTTTTATCTAAAAAAACAACTATTAATCCCAAAATATTTTAAATTGGTATGGATTTTGGTTCAATGATGCAAATTTAAGATCAATTTTGTTATACTGTATGTATATTTCTATTCTTGTTTAAGATAATATATTTATGTAATTCCTTTAAAATTGTAATGTGTAATTAAGAAATGCAGATTAATAATCATCTATGATAACCAAACTTACAGTCATGTTAATTAGGGTTTCTTTTTTTAGGTATACAAAGATACATTTCAATTAGATAGGTAATCTTCAAGCACTTTAAAGACCTACAGAATATGACATTTAAAATATTTTAAGAACTAATATTTTTAAGAAATTAATTAATTGCAATAATTTTAAGAAATAATATTTCTGGACAGTGAGACAGGTCTGCTCCTGGCAGCACCAATCTACTTCAAGAGAATGATGGGCATCAAAGAAACTCCATATGGAGTTTACATTCTTTGAGAAATTGGTTAGCCATGTAATATAAATTGGACATAAAGGACCCATAGCAAAGTGACCTCTGAACTTTGGCAGAAGAAGCCAAGATGGTCCTTCAGGTTCCTGTTTCTCAGAGAAAACTGCCAGACATTCTTCACGACACAAGGAGAAGCAACTGATGAACTATGCTAGAATGGGCTGAGCAGTCCTTCAAATTTCCTGCTTCACTGAAAGGTCTGCCAGAGACTCTAGGCCTGTAGGCTGAAGATGGATGTCCTGACATTACAAAGGAACTTTGGGTGACTGTCCAGGCAGACAGGTGTCATCTCTGTCATTTCTAGATTTTTGAAGCTGCTTTCACTTCCTGTTTACTCGGCTAATAGTATGTCCTTCTGTGGTCTTTGATGTAGCTGAAGATTAGATAGTTATAATTATAGTCTTCCTTGGTTATAATAAAGGGTATATTAGATCCAAAACTTTGGATTCACAAGAATAAAGTAGATGATAGAATATTTTCTTTAATTTTGCTAATACAAATAGACTAGAAATTGTAACTGTAATTTGTGCTTGATAGTTGTTTTGTTATATGTAATTTTGCTATGTTAAAATTGAAACGTTCCTTTTTGATTAGACAGAAAAGGGAAAGTGATGTGGGATGTTTTTCTGTCTGCTGTGAATATCATTTGTTAATAAAGGGACTGTTTGGGCCTATGGCAGGGCATCTTAGGAGGAGGTGGGACATCTGAGCAAGGATAAAGGGGAAGGAGGGTGGGGTCAAGGAGGGTAGGTTCTGCCACCCAAGAAGCAAGATGCGAAGAAATAGGTAAGCCATGGGCCATGTGGCAAATTAGATTAATGGAAATGGGCTGAATTGAGATGCAAGGGCTAGATAGCAATATGTCTGAGCCATAGCCCAAGCAGCATGTAATTAATGTAAGTGCCTGAGTCATCTGGGGGAGTGGGCTAAGCATCAGCAGGCAGGTTCAGACCATGGGGCTAGGCCAGGCTAGAAACTTCATATTACAAGCAAGGACTCAGCTTCTCTTATCAAGCCTGTTTCCATGGTGATTCAGCAGCATGCTACATTTCCAGCCTGAGCTACACACTCTCAAAACAAAACAAGCAAATAAATGCCAACAGAATAAAAGTTTAGAGCCAAGTCTGTAAAAAATGTAAAGGTATATTAGCACAAATTCTTCTAATCAGCTAGATGATGTCCTAACCCATTTTATGACATCAGTCCTACCTTGAAACCAAAGCCAAAGAAACACAAATAAATGGGGTGGGAAAGATAGCCCAGCAGAGAATCAGGTTTCCCAGCACCCACATGGGATCCAACTCCCTCTTCTGGCTTCTTCAAGCACAGTACACACACAGTATGCAGACACATGCAGACCATACACCTATATACATACAGTAAGTGAATCTCTAAAAAAGCATTAATGGGAGCTAGGCATACTAGGAAGATTGTTTGCAGTTAGACTATTTAAACATTGCAAACTGACCAATATTTTACGATATGTTACCTTCACAAAAAAAATAGGGGGAGAGAACCCCAAAACTGGGCAGTTTGGCAACTAGAAGCAAAGTGTGGGTTCTAGCTTTATATAATAGGAGCCGTTTCTTGTAGTGCACTATAGAAGAAACAGCCTGGAGAACCCCAGATCTCCAAATCCTGCAAGTGCCTTTCCCCTGGAAGCCATAGACGTGAGAAGTGCAAACTCTGCCTGGACCTACATATGAAACAGACTCAGAACATACACCCACCCATGTTGCGTAAACACACTATACTTTGTCAAGCCCTCCACTGTCACGTGCAACCTCGCCAGCAAGGAAGATGCAACACCGGATCCTTCTCTCTGCAGTTTATTTGGGCCTTTTTAACAATCTTGCTTCTTCTGACAAACGACCCAGGAAGGGAGGGGGGGGGAAGCCTGCTCTTAGCTAAATACCCTCAGGGCTTCCAATCCAAGATAGCCACGTGGGCATCACCAATAGGCTCAGATACGCGGAAGCAAGCCAGATCTTTGGCCTTAGCCAAACATGGAGTTGTTTACCATGGAGAGCACTCACCATCGGGAAGGTGGAAGGCGGAGGCCAGTGCCATCTTAAGGTGTGGCTGGACGCAGCTCTCTACACCCCACAGTCTAGAGAAACCGAGATGAAGACCTGCATGTGAAGTATTAACAACAAATGCAAATACTGACTACTAGATTCATTGCCTTTCTCTCACCTGCTCCTAGAATACCAGGGTGGAGACACATCCAGGATGCAGGCAACTGGAAGATTCTTCTGTGAAAACACTGACTGATTGATCCCAAGGAAAGTATCTCCAAATATTGACATTTGAGTATGCTCCGACAGTCACCACCGAATACCCAGGGAAAAGCTCTCAGCCCTGCCTGTGCACACCCTCTCTTTGTTTTTCGGTTTGTTTTGTGTTTGTTTGTTAGTTTTTAAACAGGGTCTCACTACACAGCTGTGTCTGTTCTGGACCTCACTGTGTAGACCACACATACAAAAAGACACAAAGTTCTTTTTGTTTTGTTTTGTTTTTAGTTTGGTTTGTTTTTAAGAACAAATAATAGACCAAGATATTTAATTCAAGAAAATGTCTCTGGGGCTGGAGAGATGGATCCAGGGATTAGAGTACTTGTTAGTCCTACAAGGGACCAGAGTTCTATTCCCAGCACCCACCTGATATCTCACAATGCCTTAGATTGGTTTTTATTGTTGTGAACAGACACCATGACCATAGAAACTCTCATAAAGAAAAGCATTTAACTGGAGCTGGCTTACAGGTTCAGAGGCTTAGTCCATTATCATCACAGTGGGAAGCATAAAGGCACATAGACAGACATGGTGCTGGAGAAGTAGCTGAGTGATCTACAATTTGACCGGCAGGCAGCAGCAGGTAAAGAGAGAGCCATTGGGCCTGGCTTGAGCATTTGAAACCTCAAAGCCCACCCCTAATGACACATTTCCTCCAATAAGGCTACACTTCCTAATAGTGCCACTCCCCATGAGCCCATAGGGACCATTATCATTCAAATCACCACTCACAGCCATCTGTAACTGCAGTCTCAGAGGTTCCAATGCCTTCTTCTGACTCTGCAGGCACCAGACATAAAGGCAAAACATTGGTAATATCTACGTATAGTAGATGTATCTTATTTAAAAAGAAAGAAAATGTTGTGCCAGGCATGGTGACTCACATCTATGGTCCCAGCTCTTACAGGACTAAAGCAGGGGACTGTCAGAGTTCCAGGCTAGCCTGGGCAACAGAGCAAGACCCTGCCCCAAAAGAAAGAACAAAAGGAATGGAGGAAAGGTCAGGGTTGGAGGAGGAAATGTTTTTAAATGAACTTGAGGTGTATAAGTAAGCATGAGCCCAAGGTCATGTTAACTAGTAGTTTTGCTGGGAAATGATGGAGGTTATCAGCCACCTGACTTATCTAGCTTAGAGGTGGCAGGTGAAAGGCTAATATGGAGAGTCATAAGAGACATAGGGACCTCAAGGAAGTTATAAAGTCCAGGGTAGTGATAGATTTCTAAAGAGCTAGCTTCCCAGCCTGTGGATGGCCCCAGCACCTGCTGGCCACCAGACATCTGGACCCTGTCACTGATGAGAAGGTGCTACGTCAGAGGTCATGACTGTTTCTTTTAAAATTCCTTCTCCTAGGAATAGTTAATTCCACAAATCACTCTCAGGATGCAGAAGATGTCTTTGCCATGGAGATAATGGGAAGCTAGCAGAAGGGCTTGGAGGAAGGAGAAGGACTGAGGGAAGTAACTTGGCAGGGGGCCATAATGCTCACTGAGGATTAGGTGGCTTCAGCCGTGCGTCAGTGCCAGCAATGTCCCGGGAGACTAGCATTGTACTGCTTCACTGTGTGATTTCAAAATTAGTCATTTCCCATGGTCTTTATTTTGTGTGTGGGAGGGCACTGTGTGTGTGAGAGAGAGACACAGACAGAGAGAGACAGAGAGACAGAGAGAGAGAGAGAGAGAGAGAGAGAACAGGACAGAAACAGATATCAGATATCTTCCTCTTACTATCAAATTTATTTTCATTTTTATGTATTATTAGTGCATGTGTGCATGCCTGTGGTGTGTGTGTATGTGTGTGTGTGTACACAACAGGGAGAGAATGTGCCACAGTGCACGTGTGCGGCCAGTGGACAGCTCTGTAGATCAGTTCTCTCCTCTTTCACATGGGTCCCAGGGGCTGAAGTCAGGGCCTGGACTGTGTACCGATTTTACCCACAGAGACGTCTTGTCAGCCCAGCTCCATCTCACTTTTTAAAGGCAAGGTCTCTGGTGAACTGTGTGTGAGCCCCAGGTTCAGCTAGACTGGCTGAGCGCCATACCCAGGGACCCTCCGGTTCCCAGGCCCTAGTGCTGAGATGACAGGCTTCTCAGGCTTCCCACAGGGTCTCTGGGATTTGAACCCAGGTCTTCATGTTTGCACAGAGAGCACTTTACCAAGTGAGCCACAGACCCAGCCCCCAAATTAGTGATTCTTTTTTAAAAAAATAATCTAAAGCAAGTAGAATCAGAGGGTTTATTTGGGTTTTCTTGGTAACAATCAGAGAGACGAAGAGACAGAAGCATAGATGGGGGGGTGGTTAGCCCTAACAAAGAGGCATGAAAAAGACATAGAAACTACTAGCTTGTAACCAAATTTAAAAATATAATTTATATATAATAGACAAAGATTACTATATCTTCTAAGAGAATCAGTGTGAAGATGTAAGTATCTGTATGTCCTGCATGGAACTTAACAGAGGCCAAAATAGCTCATCATTTCAGGGCCTAAGCTGGCGGGGGAGAGATATGGGATGAATAAACTGGGTGTGGCGGACTACACTTCTAAGTCCAGCACAGAAAAGGTGGAAGCAGGAATATCCAGGGCCATCCTAGGCTACATAGAGAATTGAGGCCAGCCTGGCCTACTTAGAAATACCATTTCTCGGGGCTGGAGAGATGGCTCAGTGGTTAAGAGCACCGTCTGCTCTTCCAGAGGGCCCGGGTTCGATTCCCAGCACCCACATGGCAGCTAACAACTGTCTGTAGTTCCAGTTCCAGGCAAAACACCAAGGCAAATAAATAAATAAAGTTTTTTTTTTAAAAAAAAAAAAGGGGGGGGGGCTGGAGAGATGGCTCAGAGGTTGGGAGCACTGACTGTTCTTCCAGAGGACCTGAGTTCAATTCCCAGCAAAACCACATGGTGGCTCACAACCATCTATGATGAGGTCTGGTGCCTTCTTCTGTAAAAACTGTATGCCTAATAAATAAATCTTTAAAATAAAATAAAATAAAATGGCTTCTTAAAAAAAAAAAAAAGAAATACCATTTCTCAAAAAAAGAAGAACCAGAGTCATGGTGGCCTCTTGGCAAATCTTGATTTGCAGCTCTTACCTAGGTTTCCAGAACGGCCTCAATTCTGCCTGTTCCTCCTGTTTCCTCCTTCTAGAAAGGTCCATAGCACACTGTTGGTTTCCCTTGCTTGTTTCTGAGTGCAGAGATGAAGCCAGCCATTTACTTTGTGTGGTTTTCTGTCCCTCCCATTGAATCTTAGCTCAAAATGTGGCTAGTGGCTGTACAATAAAGTTTAGGGATCTCTACTAGCTAGGTCTGGGGATAGGAAGAGGTTAAAATGTCTCGTGTTTTTTGTTTACCTGTTGCTGAGGTTAAAATGGCTTCTGATTCCTTTTCTTTGGTCCTGGGGGTGGGGGAATGGTTTCTGTCTTACCTGTTATTGGCTCTAAAAATGGCTTCTGGTTCCTTTTCTCTAGCCATCAGGGGTGGCGGTCAACTGTTTTCCAGTGGTTAGATGGCTTCTGGGTTTTCCATTCTCCAGAAGAGGCTGCTGGAGGTTAGTCTGGAGGAGGGAAAGGGCGAGGCCATGAAATACCTCAGAGCCTTTAGTCTCTGGGTCTTGACTTCACCTCTGAGAAGCAGGCTGGAACGGAAAACTGAGAGACAGAGAATTTTAGGGAAATGTGTTTAGCGACACAAGGATTCTGGATGCTCTACACTTGGGGGTTCACCTAGGAGGCTGGAAGAGGGTATGGGGAGTCTGGCCCTGGCAGGTTGAGCAGATAGGAGAAACAAGGGAGCAGCTGGAGCAGCTGGAGTGGCTGGAGTGGCTGGAGTGGCTGGAGCAGCTGGAGTGTCTGGAGCAGCTGGAGCAGCTGGAATGGCTGGAGCAGCTGGACTCAGATGAATATGGTAGCTGAAAGAAATGAAAGCTCCTACTTTAGCCACAAAACAATCCCTTCCCATTAGGAATATGGGGCAGGCTGGCATGACCGAAAATGAGTGGGTGACAGGGATATCTCTGAAAATATAATTAAGTGGCAGCATCTGATGAGGCTGGAATTGTTTGCCTCCAACCCCAACAATGGAGAGGCTAGACAGGTTGAACCCCAAACTCTGCAGTATATGGCACTAGTATCCACAAGGAAGGAGATGAAATGCCCTGATACCATTATGTCTACCCAAGGCTCCCTTTTCGTGATGACAGAGCATCACTCATTCACAGCCAGGCCTAGGAGGTCAGCTGGGGAGTGGTTATTGTGTAATGTTACCCTGCCACGTGGGGATTGGGGACAGTCACTTAGACCAGTGTTTCCCTTGATGGCACAAAACAGCCTCCATGAGGTCCAGCAAGATCAAGACCAGTGGCCAAGCTGGCCCCAGCTAAAGCACGCACTGGGAGGTCTAGGTCTCTTTACCACAGGAGGAGGCGAAGGAGCTGGTTGGATAGCTTTAGCCAGCAGGAGGGATCTTTCCTGGTATGTTTTCTCATCTCTCCTGTGATACACCTTAAATGCCAGTGTTAAGACTTCTGCCTGTGCAGTCATTGTTCCCCCTAAGAGATCTAAGTTTAGCTCTGATGTTGGGGTAGCTCTGGGTAAAAAAAAAAAAAAAAAAAAAAAAAAAAACAAAAAAAAACGGGTCCTGAGAAGTTGCCTTCCCTCAGTGCTCTTAGTATCTGAATTAATATATTGTTAGAGGGCATTTATAAGGCATTCCAAAAACTGAAACAGAATCTTCTGTTTATTCTGTATTATCCCCTGCATTTTTTCAAAATTGACAGGCTTCAGAGCGGCTCTGTGTAGACCTGCCAGTAAGCAGGTCACAAAATTGTCTCTGGCTAAGACCTCCCTTGGCACATTGTAATTCCAGTGGGGGTCTACATCTGGAACAGCCTCGGCTCCCAGGGGTGTACTGCATTTATCTGATAAACCTCATCTGCATGAGTTCTAGTCTGTTCCCAATCTTGCCTTTGCTCAAGAGTCTTTTTTTTTTTTTTTTTTTGCCAGCTGAGAAAGTTCTGACAGAGAAAACAAGGTATAAACTTTCACTATCTCATATATGCCAGCCACTTCCCACAGAGGGAAAGCTCGATCAGGATCCTTAGAAGCACGAGAGTGAGTGACCGGGTGGGGTAAATGTAGGTGCCAGGTTTGGAGCTCTTGAAAAGGAAGAGGTTGGAAGAGTTGATGGTGCGCATTGAGATTTGAAAAGTAGGGGTTCCAGAGAAGGATCTGGCTGTGTGGCTTGAAATAGATGGGCAGGAGAACAGAAAGCTAGAAGAGAAAGTTTAGAACTGATGTATGAAAAGAGATAGGGAAATTCTTTCCAAGAACAGGAAGCTAAAGAGACAATTTAGGGCTGAGATATAGAAAGAGATAGAGAAACTCTTTCCATCAGCCCATATGCTTGCAGAAGTTACCTCCCGTAAAATATCTTGTCCAGTGAGCCATTAGGCAGCAATTTTGAGTTATTATCTAATGGGTACTTAGGCCATTTCTTTGTGCAAAATGGATAGGTTTGATGGTGTCTGGGTAAGGCAAAAAGGCTAAGTGGCTTGAGAGTGCATCCTAGAGGTGAAGATGGAAATATATTTTTTTGCTGGCTCATTCTCTATTATTGAGGCCCAGAGGGGAGGGATTCTACCACTAAATATGGGTCATCACCCAGCCAATGAGTGGTGTCACGCCCGCCTCGACCAGCAAGGAAGACGCACCACCAGGCTCTGTACAGAGGCCACACCCCTAGGTGTGGCTATGTATATCTGTTCCCACCTGTTCTAGTGAATCTTTTTCTTTTCTCTTCCCTTGTACTCGCTCAGCAACTCTCCTGAATAGACTCTAGTTTGGTGCTGATAGTGTGTGTCTGTTCTCAAGTTCAAAACCAACATTTTGGTGCTGTGACTCGGATAGGCTCTATCCTGGGCCTGGTGCACATAGGTGCTAGGAGAACCTGATCCAGGGCTTATTTCTAAAAGTTGTACCTTGCTAGAGGTCAGAGGTTATATGTCTTCAGCATACTAGCTTAAGGATTTGGAATTCCTTTTCAGAGAATGTGAGATGGGTATGTTGACTGGAGGACTTTTAGTTACACCTGAGATTGGCTTGAAACTAAAATGTACTGGTTCAGAGATGAAGGAGGCCAGAGGGAGGCTTGTCATCAGGTGAGAACTGCTACAGTCACAAGGACCCACTTTCTTCTGCACTTTCCTCAGTGTGTGATTGTTCAAAGAACGGGACTAATGACACAGAGTTAGAATGAGCCTTGAGACCAGATTCTACAACAATGTGCCAAGATGGGAAGTCGGTATTTCCAGCTTCCTTGCTTATGGCAGGTTCTCTTCCTCAAGAGCAGAGGCCTTCTGCATTGACCCACAGTCTCTAATTAACCCTACCACCACCATGTTCCCACCCTCTCCTCACTTCTTCCTCAGACCTCCACACTGGGGAGTCCTTCCAGCTTTGGCTCTGGATCCACACTAAGGGATTCACGTTTACCCATGTGTCTGGTAAGAGGAGCATCCAGAGGTAAACGTGAGACCACACACAGGTACTACCACTCCAGAACAAAGCAGACATGTTCCTTAAATGGTGTCTTTGAAAAGAAAGTGTGTGGGTTCTCTGCCTGGCAGGGTCCTGGGAACAGCTTGCCTTACCTTTCCAGCTCACACCAGCCATGAGTGAGAAGATAGCATGCTGTTTAAGATCTTGTCCACCATAACATACACTATCCACTACTAGGCCTGCATCTCACCTTTCTCCAGCTCTTAGGCCTTTTCTGCTGTCCTTGAATGTGTCCAGCACAAACTCACCCCAATGCCTGTACCCCAGCTCTGCCCCCATGGAAAAAGCTTTCATGGCTTTTTCTTAGAACATCATCTCAGAGAGGGCTCCCCACTGCAGTCTCCCTCATGCTGATTTCCTTTCCGCTGTAATATTTATTTTTTACCACCTATACTTGAGTTTTCCTGGGCAGCTGACAGGTCAGAGTCTTGGGAGCTTCCCCATCCTTCCCCATAAGAGCTTCCCTCTAAAGATGGGATGTTTGAACTCACAGGAAATTGCTACACCATATTCCACCCCTTCCTCGGTCTCCACTATGGAGTTCCTTGACTTTGGAAAGGGTGGTGTCGATGTCCACTGGGCCTCAGCAGCAGTTGGTTTTTTTTCCCCCCAAGGAGCTTCACCACCAAGTGTAAATCTCTGTGGCAATCCCTCCTCAGCAAAGGGAGGGTTCCTGCTGTGACACTGTACTGGGATTATGGTACATTGTAAATATTTGTCCCTCCTACTGGTTTAATAAAAGCTGATTGTCCAGAGGCAGACAGAAAGCATGAGCGGGGTTACCAGACTAAGAAAACCTCAGAGCAGAGCAGAGATGCTCAGAGATGCCAGGAGGTGCAGAGGAAAGAAGTTGAAATGCTGCTGAGAAAAGGTACCGAGCCGCACGGCTGAACAAGATAAGAATCATGGGTTAGTTTAAGAGCAAGGGCTAGCTAGTTATATGCCTGGGCCCCAAGCTGATCAGCATGAAATGAATATAAACTTTTGTGTGTTTCTTTAGGACAAAGTGGCAGTGGGGCTGCGAGTGGATCCAAATCTCAGGGCAAGGCCAGAAAGTCCAGGTCAGAAACATATTACAACATAACACTTCAACCTATGGGCATAAGCACAGATGTTTACAGACATCTGCCCAAGGGCCTTCAATCCTGCTTGTATTTTGACAAGCTACTTTTTCAGCTCCTGAGGTAGAACCAGTGATGGATTCAACCTGTGGAGTGTTTGTTCCTTTCCAGATTGAAGCCAAAACTCAATTAGAACCATTTGCTTTGGGTCACTGCGCCATAGCCCGCTGCTTATAACCTTCAGATCTGACAGTAACCCAAGGGAGGGTCTCTGGGGTCACGTGGCACATGACCATTTAGCCCGTCCTGTAGAGATCTTAGTTTGATGAAAAACCTCTTCACCTTTCTTTCCCCCAATCCCATATGGCATCCTTCTTTATGAAGTTATACAGAGAATAGGCAGCCTGGGCAAGGTGGATATGAAAGTTTGCTAATATCTTCAGAACCCCAAGAATACCTGCAGAGTTTTAAACAAACAGGCAGGAGGCTGTTGTAGAATTTTCTTATCAGGTTTGCCAGACCTCGTATGCATTTTAAGACCATAATCTCCCCAAACATTTCACAGCTGTGCCTCGTTCCTTTAGATATAACTCTGTCTTTTATATGCTCTCCTAAATCTGCACAACACCAGAGGGCAGCATTATGTTATCAGTCTAATGAAACTGCTTTCCAGAGGGTGAGCAAGAGAACAAAGCAAAGCCTTGGGCTACTATCCTTTGACAAATAGTGGAACTGTGAAGATAACCAGGAATTGAGGGGTGTGATCATATCACCCACTGCTGACCATTCCACGTGATAAAATTGGTCTTGTGATTCATCAGCTAATAGAATACTGAAATATTGTGTTGGCCAGGTCTGATACAGTATGAAAAGATTCCATCCCTTATGTCTATTGTGCTGCTTCCCAGGATCCTACCACACCTCCATAGTGTCTCTGCACATTCCTGCACCCCTATGGACTTAGTGGAGGCACACAAAATGTTCGATTAGGCCAAGGCCAAGGGAAACAGCTACTGGTGCTCGCGCGCGCGCGCGCACACACACACACACACACACACACACACACACCGATGTTGCAAACTCTTAACCTAAACTCCAGCTGTAACCGCCCCCCAGTGTCTCTCAGCCACACCTGACTGCTAGAGTAGCCCAGGGTAGGCAATCAATTTCTACTCTGGTATCATTTTTGCAGGGAGAAACATACACGGGTTACTTTCAGAGGATAACTCCCCACCCCTGGAACGATTTAGGTATTTTTTAACCTCTTCTGATCATTGTTTCAAGTGCTTTTAGGGGTTGCCACGGCTCCAGTACCCACCAAAGCTTAAGTATTTTGCACATGAATAGCAGGTCAATGAGTCCATAATTCAATAAGAAGCCTCCAGTCTCCATTTATAGCCCTCACTCATAGGTGATCTTGGCCTGAGGACCAACTTGTGTGGTTCCCTTCCTGGACTATCGCTCTCTTCCTCCACAACAGGGGTGCAGTAGAGACTCCCTGGACCTAGATGTCAGCCAACTCTTCTTTTGCTCTCCCATTGGTCAGTCTTGCAAAAATTCTTGAGCACAGCATCCAGCTTTCTACCCATTTTCCCACAGGAACTCCAAGATGACACAAATTTCACCACATTTGTGTTCAAGTAATTTGGACATGACTTACCATATTTTCTCCTTACTCCCCTTATAAACTCCTTAGCACATTAGGAGTTTGAATTATACACTAGTCTAGATACTTCTGGTTTGCATAAACCTTTTTTACCTCGTTAAAAAAAAAAATCGCACCTTTAAGCTCCATCCCAGTTTGGAGTCTCTGGTGAATTGACCTCTTTCTCAACTCTGGTGAACACAGTTCCATATGGCCAGGTCAACCGTTTTACTATACGTTTTAATCTCATTTTCTACCTTCACCATCTGACTCCAAGTCTAACCATGAGTATCTTAGCAAGAGTTCTTTTCTCAAATGTATTTATTTTTATTTATATAAGTGTTTAACTGCACTGATGGTCAGTGATGGCACACACGTTTAATCCCAGCACTTGGGACTCACAGAGCCAGGCTGCAATCTGTGAGATCAAGGCTAACCTGGTCTACATAGTAAATTCCAGGACAGTTAGAGTTGTTACACAGAAAAACTCTGTCTCAAAAAAAAAAAAATCCAAAAAAACCAAATAAGTGTTTGACTGCATGTATGTGTGTGTGTGTGTGTGTGTGTGTGTGTGTGTGTGTGATGTATGCAGAGGCCTGAAGAGGGCATCAGATCACCAATATCTGGTTCTTGATTCACCTAGAACTAGAGTTACAGTCATTTATGAGCCACCGTGGAGGTCCTAGGAACCAAACCCAAGTCCTCTGTAAAATCAGCGGGCAGCATTAACCACTGAGCGGTCACTTCAGGCCTCCAGGAAGGGCTCTTTAGCATAGATCTGATTTATGTTCCCTTCCCCCTTCAGCCTCCAGACACAGATGCTTCAAGTCAACACATCTATCTCATCATCCTTTTCTTTTCAAAGCCAGAGGCAAACATGGAGGTCGCTGACACAGCCACAGTTCCTTACACAAGCAATGCCCACTGAGCAGCCACCGTGGGTGCATTTCTCAGTGTGCACAGGAGTGGCCAGGAACCTCAATGGCTCGCTGACACTCTCATCCCTTACACATTACTCTCAGGAGCCACAGCATTCTCTCCAAACTTGTAACAGTTCTCAAGGCATCTTCACTCTCACATGGTGGATGCCACTATTCAAGCAGGCCTATCCATAGGGCAGTGGTTCTCAGCTTCAGTGCTGTGATCCTTTAACACAGTCCCTCGTGTATGGTGACCCCAACCATAACATTCTCCTTGCTATTTTATTAACTGTAATTTTGCTACTGTTATGAATTGTAATGCAAATATCAGTGTTTTCCAATGGTCTCAGGTGACCCCTGTGAAATGGTCATTCATTCTCCAAAGTGGTCACAACCCACAGGTTGAAAACACCAACATAAAAGAAGATTGTCCTATTGAATTTTACTCTGTGGATTCTCCACCCAGACTTTCTCTCTGTGCAGAGGACACAGCCTTGCTTTTTTATCAGCCAAAACAAGCCCTGTGCAACTGCCACCATAGCAAGAAGGCATATTGCACAGGGAAAGATTGTAGGTATCTGTGCAGCCCAGATGGAAAGAGATCCTGGCAGTCGGGAGCCCAGGCAGACTGAGCACTACAGCTCGAATGGAAAAGTCTTCAGGCATCGGGAGCCAATGAACACCACAGGCCACAGCAAGCCTAGGCAGCAGCTTACAGCCCTGCTTCAGGGAAAGGCTTCGGCAATGTTAACAGCTCTGCTTCGGCAAGGGAGGGTCTCCCTGGGTCAGTTGCTACAAGTGGTCAGCAGAAGGCTTCGCTTCTCCCCTGCTCACTGCTCAGGGAGTGTAACAACTCCGCACAGACAGAGAAGGTTCCCTGGGCGGGGAGAGAGTAACAGCGTCATTCCTTCAGCTGATCTACATCTGGGCCCTGCTGCTGCTGCTCCGGCAAAAGAAGAAGATCCTCACCCAAACCTCATTCAAGAGATTTATTGGGAGGGAAGGGTCCAGGAGGGTGGCTGCCTCAGCCTGGGTGGGAGAGGACAGTCAGGAAAGGGCTGTGGTCTCAGGACTTATATAGGGCTTCTTGGGGGCGGAGCTTTCTGGGGAGACTTCCAGGGTGGGGATTGGTCAGATCTTTTCCCTTTCTTTTACCCTGATTTGGTTTTTAGTTTCAGGGCCAAAGTGTATTTCTTTCACTGGCTCTTTTAAGCTTTTGGACTCTAATTTTGGGGCCAGGGCACATTTCTTTTTGGTTCTGGGTTCAGGAATACACATATTTCACTGGCTCAGGTCTTAGATCCAGGGTGTGTTTCTTTCACTAGTTCTGGGTTCAGGGCTAGGGTGAGTTTCTTTCATTGGCTCTGGTCTTTCTTTGACTGGCCACTTTTCGCTACAAAGGTAGCCTTATTGGGATTTACCCCACGGATGTTCTACCATCACACTGATCAGCCTCATGCCATGCTTACCTGTATCCAGAACTAGGCAATCACTTCTCCCCAGTTCATCTTGGGGTTTTGTCTATTTCTGTTTGGGCTTCAAATGTGTGGTGTGGGACTTCTTCTGAGGAGACAGAATACAAATGTCTAATCACCTGAGATAACTGACAACAGCTTTTCACCAAGATGGCGCCACAAGCGAAGAAGGAAGCTCCTGCCCCTCCCAAAGCCAAAGCCAAAGCGAAGGCCTTGAAAGCCAAGAAGGCAGCGCTGAAAGGCAAGGCGTCCACAGCCACAAGAAAAAAAAGATTCCCACGTCACCCACCTTCCAGCGGCCCAAGACCCTTAGGCTCAGGAGGCAGCCCAAATACCCTCGAAAGAGCGCGCCCAGGAGAAGCAAGCTTGACCACTATGCCATCATCAAGTTCCCCCTGACCACTGAGTCAGCCATGAAGAAGATAGAAGACAACAACACACTTGTGTTCATTGTGGATGTCAAGGCTAACAATAAGCACCAGATCAAACAGGCTGTGAAGAAACTCTATGACATAGATGTGGCCAAAGTCAACACCCTCATAAGGCCTGATGGAGAAAAGAAGACATATGTTTGATTTGCTCCTGATTATGATGCTCTGGATGTCGCCAACAAAATTGGGATCATCTAAACTCAGTCCAGCTGGTTAATTCTAAATATACTTTTTCCACCACAAAAAAAAAAGAACTGACAACAGACCAAAGTAACTATTCTAGCAAAGTCCAATTTAGCAACCAAGAGTGTATTGGAGTTACATATAGACGTCATTGAGTTACTTAGAGCAGCAGGGATGACTCAAACACAGTTCCATCACCCAAAAGCCCACCCCAGAGTAGACAATGATCTCTAAAATGGGAGCTCTCTGCATGCTGTACAGGCAGCTCCAGTCAGTCTCCTGCCCCAACCATGCTCCTATAATCTTGGAGGAGGTGGCCTGTATGTCTTGTTAATTTTAGGAACTTTTTGAGACTTGTGAGTTATTTCTTTCCAGAGTCTCATGAGCCTTCTCCCTACTTCCTAGAAGGATTTTGTTTTGTTGGTTTTGTTTTTTGTTTGTCTTTGAAATGAGTTTTCTCTGTATAGCCCTAGTTCTTCTGGAACTCACTCTGTAGACCAGGTTGACCTGGAACTCTCAAAGACCTGTCTGCCTCTGCAACCCATGTGCTGGGATTAAAGGCCTACATCACCACTGTGGTGATATATTGTATATTTAATAAAAATAGCTTGTTCTCTGATATCTGGTTCTGGAATTTTATTAACAATACCAAATAAAATTTGTGCAATACACTATCTCTTGGCTTTAGAAGAGAATGTTTTAACATAGAACTTCCTGAGCCTTCAAGAGTCTCCCTTGAGGATGGATGGCATGTTTCAACTCAAAGGAAATTACTACACAGTAAAGTCCAATTCTGAACACACTTAATTGATGTTATTGTTTACTATCTGTCCCTAGACTATAAGCCCCACAAAGACAGACATTGTTGTGGAGAGGTTCCCTGCTGTCAAAGAACTTAGGATCATGTCCAACATCAGGGAGATGTTCAATAAATATCTCTTGAATACTGAGCAAAAGAGTAAGTGGACAACAATGAACAAACCAACTATCTGAAGAGCTTTGAAATGCTTCTCAGCAGTGTGTATTACAGAACACTTGTGGACTCTCATTCTTTGAGGTGAAAATAGGAAGTAGTCTGTGCACACTTAGGTCACAAATGTAGACATACCTGTGGTCAAATGCTGGTTAAGAGACAGTTCAGATAAGCCTTTTATTTTATTTTTCATTCTTCTATATGATTCTTAAAGTTTTCTTGTCAATGTGTGACTAAAGTGTTTCACCAAAATGTGTTCAATATTGAATATATCTCTTCCCTTTGGTGCATAACTATAACAATTCCCAAAATATACTCAGTGTTGACCAGACTAGAATTTTTTAAGACACCAACAAAGTAGGTGTGTTCTGTTGTTTTTATGCACTGCACAACACATCAGAGGTGCCAGGAGTTCACATTCCTTACAAGAGATTCATGGAATTCCATGGGTGCACACTCACATTTCTAGCCTTTCAATAGGGCAAGTCTTAGGGATGCTTTATACCATTTTCCAGAGGACTCAGAGGTATGGCACTCGTTTTCTGTGATAAATTCTGGTTTTTCTTGCTTCCCTTCTTGGTTTTACTCTCATAACTCTCTGACACCAGTTTTTCTGGGATAACCCCACAAATAAACGCTTAGGCTCAAATATCAATCTCAGAGTCTGTCCCTGGGAAACTCAGACTAGGATGGTTGATACCAGATGTTGTTGTAGGATATTTGATCACTCTGTGTGAAAATGTGTTGCTATTTTACCTTACCTGTCCAAGACATCTTCTGATTGGTTTAATAAAGAGTTAAATAACCAATAGCTAGGCAGGGAAGAATAGACGGGACTTCTAGGGAGAGAGAGGAAGTTGGGGGAAGAATCTGGAGGAGGGGATTCACCAGCCAGCATGGAGGAAGTCAGATGTACTATACTAAGGAGAAGTAATGAGCTGTCGCTCGCAACCTCGCCAGCAAGGAAGACGCAACACCGGATCCTTCTCTCTGCAGTTTATTTGGGCCTTTCAGATATCTTCTTCTCTTTCACTCACTCACTCTCACTCTCAGACGGATGACGAACGACCCACTCACTCACTCACGACCCGGGGGGGGGGGGGAGTCCGCTCGTGGCTAAATACCCTCTGGGCCTCCAATTCTGGTAAGCCACGTAGACATCGCCCATAGGTCCTGAGGTGCAGAAGCAAGCCACCATCCTCGCCTACAGCCAATAAGGACTTGTTTACTCCCGAGAGCACTCACCGTTAAAAAGGTGGAAGGCGGAAACCAGCGCCACCTTTAGGGCGTGGTACAACGCAGCTCTCCACAATGAGCCATGTGGCAGAACAAATAGCAATATAAATGGCTTAATTTAAGTTATAAGAGCTTATTGGGTATAAGCCTAAGCTAATGTTAATCTTTTATAATTAATAAAAGTTTTCCATGTCATTTTCTGGGAGCTGGTGGTCCAAAGAAAGTCTCACAACATGTATTCAGAAACATGCTCAGAATGGAATTCTGGAACTGTCCAGCCAGGTAGCAACAAGGACCCCATTTCTAGCAAGGAATGAGCTGCAGAAAATGCCCAGCCTGCTGGAGCAGCACAAATCTGAGAGTGCAGATGAACTGGCTTGTGCAGTAAGCCCTCTAGTCCTTTAGAAGATGCTAGAGTCATGGTTATGGTGGTGACCAGGATAGAACCCCACAGGAAGAAGAAAGTAGGCTTAGGAAGCTGGTGATTGACCAATGGTGGGTACGAAATGAATACAGGAAGGAGCATTAAAGGAGTCTCTTCTATCCTGAGCTGAGAGGAGACTGTGCTAACCATCAGTCCCAGATTTTTCTTGTTCTAGCACAGTGGAGTGAGGAAAATGAAGATCTAATCCAGACAAGGAAGGAGGCTCCTGAGCCCTGGATGGGGAAGGTTGAGTGAATGTACTTGCAGAGATCCCACCCCAAGATTTCTACAAGCTTCTGGGCTAGCACAGGTAACCTGTTTCACTTAGTTGAGCTGCACAGCCTCCTGTTGTACTGAGGACACATAATGAATAACCTTACATCAGAAATATGCTTATCAAGATGGCACTGTCCTCTTTGAACTCTGCCACCAACTGTCCTTTTTGCTTTCAGACAATTCTAAGTCTCGGTACGACTGACCTAAGGGTGAAAATTAACCTATTCACCAACAGAACAAGACAGAGTGAGCCCATACAGAGGGGACTAAGACAAAATGCTTGGTTATAGTGCATCTCTGAAGTGAGGAGATCAGAGCCTAAATATAAGGACGTTACTAACGGGTGCACAGCCCTGTGGCCCCACATTCCACACTCCAAAATGGCATCAGCTCACGTGTGGAATATTTATTTGAAATTTGTTTTTAAAAGTCCCCAATCAATGGAGCTGGGAAGCTCTAAGAACTGAGAGAAAGGAGATGCTCACTCAGACTAGGGGTATGCTAGAATTAATCCATTGTGCTAAATTAGAGTCTCTCCAGCTGACTCTGTTTTCTGCTTGTTCCAAAAGTAATATAGAATGAGCACCTATCAAGAGCACAAAGGTCCTTGCACCCACAGATCTCTGGAACTGGAGGTAATTAATAGCCTGGTGGTCTGTGTTATCTGTTGGGCCAAGCAATATCAAGTTCTCACAACCAGGACGAGAGGTGGCTAGTAATCTAAATGGCTTTTACATTATTTGTATATCCAAGTGTAAGCAGATTTTTTTATTCCACCTGCTACCTCCCAAATAATTACATGGAGATTTCTCATTAATTATAAAAGCTCAACTGATAGCTTAGGCTGGTTCCTAACTAATTCTTATAACCTAAATTAACCCATACCTTTTAATCTTCATAATATACAAAAAGATTATTCCACAACATTTCCTCTTTTGTCTAAATAAAAAGAAAAGAGTTTAACCTCAACATAGTAAAACTATATAAAATAAGAACAATTACCAGGTAAAAATTACATTCACAATGTTCAATCCATTTTTATTTTGTAATTTCAGAGAAAATACTCTATTATTTATTTTATATTGATGAGTTCATAGCTCTGCAGCTAATTTGCCTTTATTGTAACTAAGGAAAATTGCAACTATAACTACCTAGTTTTCAATTCCATCACAGACCCCAGAAGAATATAATATCACCTGAGTAAACATGAAGTGTAGTGCAAGCCACTTCCAAAACTATAGAAATGACAGGCATCAGGCATCTGGCTTCTTGGACAGTCACCCAATGTTCTTCTGCAAGGTTGGGGCATCCAGTCTTTAGCCTACAGGTCTAGAATATCTGGTAGACTTTTTGTCAAGAAGAAATCTGAAGGACTGTCCTATCTTGTCTTGGCAAAGTTCAGCAGCCACTTTTCTTTGTGTCCTGCTGGTTCAGTTTGGATAGCATATTGTCAGCAGTCAAAGAAAGGGTAATTTCTTGTCCAAATGGCTAGTTTTTGCCATAAAGAAAGCTAACTCCATATGGAGGCTCTTTGATGGCATCATCCTTTTTTGAAGTAGATTGGTACTGCCAAGTGTCTCACTGTCAAGAAAAGCCTTATGTCATTAAAATATTTTAAATGCCATATTTTCTAGGTCTTTAAAGTGTTTGAAGATTGCCTATTCATCTAAAATATATCTCTGTATGACATTAAAAATATACCTGACATGACTATAAGTTCAATAGTTATAGGTGACTATTAATCTGTATTTATTATCCTAAGTAGTTTTCAAAGACTAAAACTTTATATAATCTTTTAAATGAACTGCAGAAGGAATAGAAACACATATATAGTATGTTACAACAAAACTAACCTTAAAATATCAATATACAAGAATCCATCCATACCAGTGTAAAATATTTGAGGTTGCTTAAGATTCGACTATCCACCCTTTTATCTGACCATTTCTATATTACATCCCCTTTTTCTCTTCAAAAAGAGATCCCTAAATCTAATCTTTGACTTTTTTTTTACCATGACCAGTAACAACTTGTAACCAACCCTCTTAAACAATGACAAGCATCTATAATTCATTGAATGACAAAAAGCCATCCACCCCACCTCTTGAGAATATGAGTATTGTGTTCTCTAGACTGCTTCCTGTTATCTGGGAGTGCTGGAATCTTTAGGAGACCCTGGGAAAGTTGGAATAATGGTCAAGTCTTGGGAAAGTTAGCTGTACTATTTGTTGTCCAGTCTCTGTGCAATGGGAACGTGCAAGGCTTATCTGAAGTCCTGGCTGGAGTGAGGCTTATCTGTGAGGCATGACCGCCTTAGCCAGAAGTCTTGAAGCTATTCTGGATGCAGAACTCTGATGAACAAAGAGGCATTCTGAGAGGTTGGATCAGTTGGGCCACCCATTTTCATTGGTGTCTGGTCCCCTTGCTTTGAAAATACACAAACTTTCAAAGGTAACATACATATCTGCATTAACACAAGTATGGAATGTGTGGAATGTACAAGTCAGTAACAGATGATTTTGTTCTATGAGCAGGTAAAAGACATCTATCAATTTTATAACTTTGTTTGGACTGTAATATAAATATCCATGCCATGTGAAAGAATGGTATGTAATAATAAGTCATGAAGACTCTGTAGTAAACAAGATTTATCATATTTTATTTTGTCTCTGATCTGTTTCCATGCAGAGGAATCATCTTACCTGTTTCCTGTCCCGTAGTCTTTCTTAGCTTCCTCCCTCATGTCTGTAGCCAAGATACTGACAATGTCTCCTTCAGCCAAATATGATCTCTATTAACCTGGAAAGAATCCACAGCATTTTGTTTCCTGTGGAAACAAAAGCAAACCTCTTCCCCAATGTAACTTTTTGACTTACGTTTTAAAGTTAAGGCATTCAAAGTGGAAGAAAAGCTGCCTCCTGCACCCACCATAACCACCAACCCTGTTAGAACTGGACCAATCAAACCTCAGGCCATCAAAACCGAAGAAACGAAATCTTAAAAGCTTTGGTTTATTGCAGGGCACTGGGGGTGGGTGGGCAGGGCAAATGAAGGCGACTGGTGCCAGCAGCCAGCAGCTGGTAAAATGGTCTGTGACATTATCCTGTGTAGAGCTTGAAGGTGCACAAGCACATAGAGCATTTTACACAGTAGAGCTGCTACACCAGTTAAAACGAGGCTTTCCAGGCTGCACCTACTGTGTAACGTTTGCTTGGTTGACACATCTTTGGTCAATTTATGTACAAGTATGTACACACATTCTGTAAGCATACAATTTAGACCTAAGGAGCTTTGTGATGAAATGAAACATCAGGAACAAGGAAAATGATACCACACCATGGCTCAGTTGGGCACTGGTGCTCCTAGTGGTATATCAGCTGGTTCTTTAGCTCCCTTGTGTTCTTTGGATGTGTCATGGCATTTCTAGGCTTGAAAGTAAAATGATGCTAACTGGTGCTGGCTAGAGGAGCCTTACTTTTTATTACGGCAGCTTGTTATTTTTGTAACATGGTCATTTGGTTGAATACAATAAAGTACAGTAGTAACTGTTTCCTCCTTCCTGGATGAGTGAGCAGATGATTAAACACTGATGTCAGCATCCTTGAGTATATTCAGATGAGCAACATTTGGCTTGCTTCTGTTTAAAATGATGCTGTGTTTTGATTGTGGTCTGAAGCTTTGAAGCACCACTTGGCATCTCCTTCCTTGGAGGTCTCACCATTCAAACATAACAGTTTTGATAAAGTGTTGGTAAGGAGAGGTCTTGCTTGTCTCCACTAGGTCATCTTCATAAGAATCCAGTGGTTATAAGGTTTTGTGTTAGGGGTATTTTTTTTCACTTTTTAATAACGGTTTTTAGCTGTTCATGGAGAGGATGAATTCTTAGAACTGCGCCACTAGTGAAAGGAAATCCTGTGAGAGGTGTTTCTTTACAGAGCTATGTCATGCCATCCTTTGTGCTCTCTGCTGGAAAAGTAGAATCAAGTCTCAAATAATGCCTTTTAAATTGTATCCTCTAGTATTATAAATGTAGGACAGTAATGTATCATACCTCTGTGAATGTAAAATAGCTTGTACCTGCTTTATGATGCATAGTAGTGACCGTGCTTTATTAGAGCTGTTTTTAATGATGTTGCTCAGAATGTTTTCTTTTCCAGATGATGATTGGGAAGCTAATTTAAAAAAAAAATGGCGCCAGGTTCCACAAAAGTAACAGAACTGTGCTGTTTTCTGGGATTTTGTTTTTTTACTTTCTTTCTTTCTTTCTTTTTTTAATGGAGTGAGTGTGCTGGATGTCTCTACAATTTTATTCAAATGACTGCAGAACCTGGAAAAGCTGTTGCTGTTATTAATGCATAACATACTGCTATTATTGGTCTTTTTATATAAATATAAATATATATATACATATATATAATTTGAATTTTTGGAAATTTTAGCTGTGCCGTCAACTTTGGAAAAAAGTATCCCAGTTTACTATGTTGAGTTGGCATTGTACAGAAATTAACAGCCATATTGGTCTAGAAATGTTGAACTTAATTTTTTTTCCATTTGTACAGGGGTAACGCACTGTATTAAATATGTAAGGTCTTATCTTCGTGGGTTTGATTACAAAAACTAATAAAGTATTCTCTAAATAATGAAAAAAATAAAAATAAAAAAATAAAGTTAAGGCATTCTTAAAATATTTGAACTGGTTTAACTCAGCAGTTCCTTTTATAATCCAGTATCTTTCCAAAGCTGCTGTCTGTTCATTAACATTCAAAAAATTCAAAATTAACAAAGCCACCATATAGGATCCAGACTCTCTGTGTATTTTCCATCCTCTCATGGCCTTTTAAATATTTATTTTCTTCTTTCTTTAAAAACTTTATCATTTATGAAATACTTACTTTTTTATGGTTGTCTATACCCATTTTATTTTTTTCTTTAGCCTAACTAAGCACATTGTTAAACATACTGTAACCTATTTAGAGGTTTTTTTCGCATGTCAACCTACTTTACTGCATATCTGTAACCTTCTTTATCTGCATGAGAAAATCCTTAACCCTATCACATGGCTCAGCTCCTGGTGCACTGGTGTCTGAAGCACACAGGAAGCTGCTGGGAAATGTGTCTCAGTACTGGAGTTGGCATGAGAGAGAGACACAAGACTAGGAAGCCATGTTTGGTTCTGATTTTGTTTTGTTTAGAACCTTTTAAAAAGGCTTTCTCAGGTCTTATGTGGATATGTGGCCAGACATTGGGTGTCACTTGTAGGTGGATTTTTCTGTCCCACCTGCCAGTCCCCAAATAACCACACAGAGACTTCTTACTAATTATAAAAGCTCAACCAATAGCTTAGGCTTGCTACTAACTAGCTCTTATAACTTTAATTAACCCTATCTTTTTATCTACATTTTTAGGCAGCATGGTTACTTTTATTCTATATTCCCCACCCTGCTTCCTCTCTATTGGCCTGTGACTCCCACATCCCCTCCCTTCTTCTTCCCAGCATCCTCTCTGTCCTGAAAATTCTGCCTGGCTATTGACTGTTCAGCTTTTTACTAAACCAATCTGAGTGACAAATCAGTGCACAAAAGGATTATTCTACAACATCCAGGAGATCCCCAAGCTCCTACAGCCAGGACCAGAGGTGGCTGGTATCCCAAATGTCTTCTTCACTATCTGTATGACTAAAACCACACCAGATCCTTCCTTAGGTCCTTAAGCTAATACAGATAGTCTGTCTCTAGAATCCATCTTCATGGGAAATGGCATGTTCTTTGAGCTGAGTTTGTATGTAATTATGCCTCCTTGTGCATCAGAGATTGTATTACACCAGGTCATTTTTTTTTCAAAATTATTCTGTGTTTGAGGATTTTGGCAATAAACTGCTGGCATCAGATTCCTGAAGCTTGATCCAGCCTGATGAAGACAAGCTGAACGGAGTGAGTTTTATCCTATCATTTGAAGGAATGCTTGTCAAGAACAAAAAGTATTTTATTTAATTACTTGTTAGTCTGACTTCAAACTGGTGACTTTTCAGATGTGGAATCTGCAAGCATTCACCCAGACTCTGTGCATGTTGATGGATCTATATGACATTTTCTGACAGACATACAAACATGCAGGCAAAGCACTTGTAGATACAATAGACAAGGCTTCCACCCTCTCCAAAACTCTCAAATCTGGGAAATGCAAACTGTGTTTCCTTCCTCACTAACCCTAACCTTAATTCTTTGGTTATTGTATTTAATTTTATTTGGAACTAAATTTATCTATTTTCTTTTAAATTCCTGTTATTGCTACTATAAACAGAAAAGGAGGATTGCTCCTGCTGGGCATCCACTTACACCAAGCTCTGTCATATGAAAACCAGTCTATCATACAACAGTCTTGGTTGTCTAAGGATGGGAACAGAGAGGGGGATGGTTGCTAAGGATCCAGGAATCCCCAGGGATGGATGCTCATTTTCTGGAAACTATGATAGATTATTGAGCATAAATATAAAAACAATGCAAGTTTACACTTTTAAACTCACCATACATTCCTTCAGTAAATTATGTCCAAAAAGAATTGTGGGAAAGTCTTCAGATGAAGATGTCAAAGCTTCCTCTATCCACTGTTGCCATTTGTCCTGTGGTTGACATCTGGGAGAGGGCCAGACACAGAATGAGAGTGTCCTAAGCTGGCCAAATAACCAGGAGAAGTCTCAGGCTCAGCCTAGAGGAGCCTGGAAAATACCAAATACCACTGGATGATTACAGCCCTTGATGCTCCAAGGATCAAGTTTGTTCAACAGGGGTTCCCCTGGATCATGACCAAGGAGAGCTACCTTATGTTATATTTTTAAAATAATTATTAGTGCTGCATTTTTAATTGAAGGTAGTACTTAACATTTTACCCACTTTTGGATTGTGTGTTCAGTTTCAATATTAAAAACTTGAGATTAAAAGTCCTTATGCCCATCAAAGCCAGTCTAAGGCTTTGAACTCATTCTTTCCTCCGTGTCTGTTGGTCTTAGTTGCTTTATATTGCTGAGATATGTTTTTTTAAAGAAAAAAAGGCAACTTGGGTGGGAGAGCCTTTACAATTCTGTATAATTGTTTTGTGGGGGTTGGTTTTAGTTTGGGTTTTTGGTTTGTTTCTCTGTGTAACAGCCCTGGCTGTTCTGGAACTCACTCTGTAGACCAGGCTGGCCTCAGACTCACAGAGATCCACCTGCCTCTGCCTCCCGAGTGCTGGATTAAAGGTGTGAACCACCACTGCCTGGCTGACTTCCACGTTCTGGGTCACAGTCCAGCACTGAGGAAAGCCAAGGCAGGAAGTGGAGCAGAGGCCATGGAGGAATGCTGCTTACTGGCTTGCTTCTTAGGGCTTGCTCAGCCTGAATTTTACATACCCCAGGAACACCTTCCTAGTGGTGGTACTCACAGTGGGCTGGCCTCCGTCAGCCATTCATCAAGAAAATGCCCCACAGACTTGTCTGCAGACAATCTGATGGAGGCATTCCTCAGCTGAGAGATCCTCTTCTCAAATGACAGGGACTTGTGTCAAGTTGACAAAAGGCAACCAGCACACTGGTCCTGTGACAATCTCAAGCATCACTAGCTGCTGCTGGCTCTGTCTTTGCCTTGCTCTTCCCAGCACCTTATCATGAGGTCACATTCTTAGAGCGTGTGACTGGGAGGGTGGCCTGGTGCAGTACGAGGAACTGTATAGTGAGCTGGTAAGTATGCTTTTCCAGATAAAGACAGAACTTTTGAGTCTATTTGATAGATTTACCCAAGAGTACAAACAAGAACCAGGTTGAAACGATGCTTCCCTCTTGGCAAGTGTAAACTTACCCTGTGTGTTACTTCAGAATCTTTTGTTTATAAGAACCTCCATTAAGCCATTCTGACAAAAGGTTGTTACTGACCCTCAGTCCCACCAATCGTGGACAATGCTTACTATGGCTTTTTTTTTTTTTTTTTTTTTTTGAGACAGTGTCTCACTGCCCTTGAACTCACAGATCACCTGCCTCAGCCTTCCAGAGAGCTGGGATTAAAGATGCATAGCACCACACCTGACCTTATTGATTCTTAATGACTTGTCATAAGAAAACATATTTGTTAGCCTTAGAATGTGGTTCCCAGCAGTGAACCTGTATTTGGGAGGTTGACGTAGGAGAATCTCAAACTCAGGACCAGCCTGAAGCTACATAATGACACCTTGTTGAAAGGGGAAGGAAAGACAGAAACATATATCTGTCAAACCTGAGGGTCTACAAAGTTCATTTCCAGAAAGCAAGACTTGAGCTGTTCTCTATAAGAGTCTGAGGAGAAACCCTGGAAGAATGTAAAAGGAACCCAAGATGGATGATGTGGTCCAAGGGGAAGGGTGTGGCCTTCCGGAAGGGCATGGGCTCCAGGAAGACAGGAGCCTCCAAGGAAAAGGGCGTGGTTTCTGAGGAGCAAGGACCAGTGCAGGTGTGGCCCCTGATGGGGGCAGCCCTCAGTGAGAAGCTAGCATTTTGTGGGGTTCAGGGCCCTGCTCTACCCCTGCCTAAGATCCTCCAGCGGCTGCTCCATGAAGACCATTCACTTTCCTGGCCTTTGTGGTGCTCACTCCCTTCCCACAGCGTCTCAGAGCTCCATTCCCACTGCTACAGTAACCCTTGCCACAGCCTAGTTCTGCTGTGGAAACTACAGTATATTCTCCTGACTTCAAAGAGTTCCACAGATTCTAATATTACACCCCCCATCCCCGCCACCCATCAGGTCTCCCCTATTCTTCCTTCAAGAATTGGACCAAGGGCTGAGTGAAAGTGGAGTCTAACAGTAGAGCTTTCACTGAGAGGCTAGAGTTCTGGGTTCCAAGCCGAGGAACACACAGGTACCTACACAGATCAGACCAAGTATCAAATATATGTCTTCCATGGAATTAAGAACTGGGTCAACCAGATTTGTTTTTCCTACAGGAACTCTTTGGCCTTGTGTGTATTGTTACTTTGTTTTTTAAATTCACACAGGTTGTCATAAGAAGAAAGAAAACCCCCAGTTTATTCTTCTAAAATGTCACCCTGATGCCCAAGTTAGATGTTATTAAGCCATGCTGTACTAAGAGAGTCATGAGGTTTGCTAGACTTGTCATATTCATTTGGTGTTTCCCAACTGAAAAAATGGAAAATAGCTTATAGACATGTCTCTTAACCCTTGAGACCAAATATCTCCAGCCAGAAACAATTTTAAAAGTTTGACCAGTTTTTCTCCATTTACATTTCAAAGTGATTTGTGAAATAAAAAATTTGAGTATTCAAATAGCTTGGCACTCACGATGCTCATCCTTTATTCCAGAGAGAACAATCTGCATGCTCTATAATCTTTGCCAACATTTTATTTAAAATAATTCAATCCACACACTTTTATCATTAGTCCAAAGCAACTTTTCTGCTGTTATTAGACTCTATTTAGGTTTGAAATCTGTCTGACTCACAAAAGGTGTACAGTGGTATAAATTATCACACTCTTGTGTTCCTGGTGTGCTTTTCCTGAGCACGGCTGTCACCTTATAGGGAAGGAAAAGAAGATAGGATGGATGAAGAGCACCACTTGTGAGTAATGCATCCAAAGCAAGTGTGGTTCCTGCAGCAGACAATGGAAAGCTGACTCTGAGAGGAGGGCTCTGAATGGGCAGAGGATGGGGCCTGGGAGGGCAGGCGAGCAATCACTCAAGCATGGGGCTGAGCTTGGATAGGGGTGACCCAAGCAACAAACAGCTGCAGATGCTCAGACAGCCACACTGTTCTCCACCAGGCTGGGCTGCAGGTACTCATAGGGTATGTCCAGGCTCTTATTACGAATCTCAATTTCCTTATCCAGGACAGCCAGCTCCTCTCTGAATTTCTGCAGCACAGCTTTGGCCTCAGAGCTTGTAAAGTATTCCTCTGAATGCTGGCCCAGGGGCACCTGGGATGCAGAAGGGAAATAACTTAGAGCCTGTGACCCCAACCAGTTTGGAGCACACAGAAACCCCTCTGAACCCTTCCTCTGGACCCTGAATAGCTAATTCTCACCATAACAGCCTGACGTCTGCCCAGAAGCCAAACGACATTTATCTGGAGGGTAGACTGATTAGGGTTGGGCAGTGTGGCCATCAGCTTCTCCATTGTCGCATCCTTGCTGGTAGGTGGTGGAAGCCGCATGGTACAGGGTGCATTAGGGACCCAATAGAACCAATCCAGCTGGAGAGACAGTGATCTAGGGTCAAGGCTGGCTAAACATAAAGGTCCCTGGCCCACATGCTCACATTCCCCTCTCAGACTACAGGATCCAAATTCCCAGCTCCCTCCCTCTGGGAAGTACCTGGCCTAGATGGACAGAAGAGTGCTGAGCGGTGCAGGTGAAGATGCACATGGTGATAAAGTAGCAAGCCTGAGCTCGAGACTGTAGAGAGGTGGGAAACCCTGCAAGAGGAATAAATAGTGTGTGACGCCATCACAACCACTAGAAGTGAGGCCCAGAAAGGAGAGGCAAGAAGGGATTCAGGGAGCTTGTGCAAGCTGGCATGAGATTGGGTATGGAGAGGTAAGAGAGGAACCTGGCACCTATATCATACCCCACCCCAAGGCTCGGGATTATGAGAGCCAGGGTAAGAGAAGACAGAGCAAAATGTTGTCTTCTGGGCTGAGTGATGAGCTACACAAGATCAAGTCAGCATGATAGTGTAAAGTGGGAAGGGTTCATGAATCCTCTCCCCCTGACTGAGGAGCTTCAGACAGTTGGTAGCCTCTTGGGGAGGTCAGCTTTCTTTCAGAGTGAGGTTTGTGTTGAACTTTTATGATCACTGTTTCCACTACACCTAGAACAGCCTTTGAGGATTTTCATAAGGAGTGAAATGTTTCTGGAAGATTCTATAGAAGTACAGAGGGCTCAGAAGAGGTCTCACTTATATCTCAGTTCTCATGCCAGGGACCCCTATTACCTCTGTCCTGGGCACCTTGCAACCCAATTTCTGTGATCTCTCGACACCAGCTCTGCAGCTCATAATCATCCCTCACAGCCTTGTCAGTCTTGTAGTAGAGTTCAAAAATTCCCGCCACATACCTGCCAACACAGGTCAGGGCAAGTGCACTGAAACTCTCTGCTCCCCAGTCAGATCCCAGTCAGAGTGTCCACCTCCAACCAAGGCACAGCCCCCTACTCTCCTGGTCTTCTCTACCGAGCCAGCACCCACACCCATCCTGCAGGCCTGCAGGCCTCACCGATTTATGACTTCCCAGAGCCGCAAGGCATCTGTAGCATAGAAGCAAGACTGGACCCCCAGGAGCCCCCGCTCAGCCAAGTCATCAGGGGGACACAGTGAGCTGTAGGTCAGATAGACTCCAGCTTTCTTGAGAAGATCCACATGGCCTCCTCCACCTGTGCTCATGGCCTAAAGGACCAAGGACACAGATTCCGTCAAATCAAGCTGCCCTGAAGCCAGAGGACCTAGAACCCATTTCTGTCTCTGTACCTTGTCAAAAAAACCGCTCTCTGAGATCAGATCATTCCTGGCCCGGACATTAATTTCCAAGGTGTAGAGCAGGTGAGGAACGAGAAGCTGAAAGGAGAAGAGGGGGATCGGTCAGTCAGAAGACAGGCAAACCAGATCTCTGCAGGAAGTAGGCTTTATAAGGAGGGGATCAAAGCTGGGAGGCTGCAGCCTTGAGGGAAACATGGATGGGAGGCTGCAGCCTTGAGGGAAACATGGCTGGGAGGCTGCAGCCTTGGGGGGAGCATGGCTGGGAGGCTGCAGCCTTGGGGGGAGCATGGCTGGGAGGCTGCAGCCTTGGGGGGAGCATGGCTGGGAGGCTGCAGCCTTGGGGGGAGCATGGCTGGGAGGCTGCAGCCTTGGTGGGGAGCATGGCTGGGAGGCTGCAGCCTTGGTGGGGAGCATGGCTGGGAGGCTGCAGCCTTCAGGGGAACACAGCTGTGAGTCTCTGTTGTCCTCAACACTGGGAATGTGCTGACTCCCCCTGCCTGGCTGGTGCCACAGCATCGACACACTGCTTTCTGACATTGCTTTCATTCTCTGTGTTGTCTCTTCAACAGTCTTTCTTGATCACCCAGAAGAAACTCCCCTCACACAGTGCTGCTCTGTCTGACTCTACACTGTTTCATCATAGCCACTATACTGAATACAATCAGTATTGTCTTTTTCCCTACTGATGATAAAAATCCCAAAAGATCAAATGTTATCACTGACAGCTAGACTGTGTGTGTGTGTGTGTGTGTGTGTGTGTGTTTAATGTGTGAACTCTTTTTTTCTGGTTGGTTTTAGTAAAGCAGGCTACTCTTGTTACCTTAAGCCACGGTTCCAGAACCTTCCAAAGACTGCTGTAAGGAATCAGTAGTATTACATGTGTCATCTCTTCTGACTGGATGGAATCT
Organism: Sigmodon hispidus; assembly: GCA_004025045.1. Taxonomy (NCBI): domain Eukaryota; kingdom Metazoa; phylum Chordata; class Mammalia; order Rodentia; family Cricetidae; genus Sigmodon; species Sigmodon hispidus. Next base: position 67,044 of record PVIH01005700.1, on the reverse strand, counting down.
CTAAGTCTTTTGTGTCCATTATCTACTGTGTGTTTCAATGTTTTGTACATAGAAAGAATACAATCTTTATATCCCTTTCTAAGAAAGGAATCAATATCATCCCTGAAATGCAGAGGAGGCTTGAACTACCTTGCACCCCGTGCTCTCCCATCTCCATTGCTGATTTCACTTCTGAGATGTCACAGAGGACGTTTCATGGACAAGAATGTGTCATGGACAGAAGGACACAGGCAGAACAAAAGGGAACACAGTGTTACCTTATAAACAGGGTGCACTGAAGGCAGGGACCTCATAGTAGCCACAGAAAGGACTTCAGCCATCAAGTGTCCCCTCAGGAGATGAGACTGCAACTCATGCAGCTGTAAGTCAGAGTTCCGGACCCAGCATTTGGCCAGGAGCCAGTTCACTGGGGGATCCTCAGGTGTGAAAATCGGTGGTGGAGTGGACCCAATTTTGGGCAGTTCAAGCTGAAGCAAAACAGAAGTGTTGGCTGAGAAGCTACATGTTGGGGGTTCAGGGATCTCTGTCTCCTCCATCCCACACTTGTGAGGAATTCTTGGTCTCCCCCTCACCTTTCAACACCACCCATCCACAAAGGTTCAAGCCTCCCAGGTTTCAGCAGCTAGTTAGAGGATTTGCATGTATCCTTATTACCTCAAGATTGGCTGGACCAAAGCCTCTCTGGGTGTTTTTCCTGCCTTACTATCCTGTTTCTGAAGAAACCTGACCAACACCCACTTTCCTGTCTCCTTGACTCCAGGCCAGTGATTCTCCCTCTGCTCTGCCTCCGCTCCATCTCTATGACTTCTGCTCACCTGGGAGCCTCCCTCTGTCCCGCCATGGAGGATGTTAAGGAGCACCTTCCCAGCATGGAGGATGTTAAGGAGCACCTTCCCAGCATGGAGGATGTTAAGGAGCACCTTCCCCAGCATGGAGGATGTTAAGGAGCATCTTCCCAGCACTGAGGATGTTAAGGAGCACCTTCCCAGCATGGAGGATGTTAAGGAGCACCTTCCCAGCACGGAGGATGTTAAGGAGCACCTTCCCCAGCATGGAGGATGTTAAGGAGCATCTTCCCAGCACTGAGGATGTTAAGGAGCACCTTCCCCAGTGGTTACTCACACCCTTCCTCCCAAGCTCAACTTAGCTAGCCCTTCTCATCTCAGAGCAATCCATAGAAATCTCCCACCTTCTCCACCTCAGCTTCCCTGCCTCATGCATCATGCCTTGGGGATATAGGCCACCCATCTTCATGACCCTCCTCCCAGGGTCCCTCCTGGACTGGTTCTATCCTTGGCATGGGAGCTTATACAGACTGATTAGTCTGTCTCCCAAGCAAGGCCACACACACCTTAAAGCCAGAGCCTCCCCATCTCCTCTGGTGCCTTCTCGGTGCTTAGGGCAAAGGAACTGGAGGAGAACCTGGGTATCTGAGGATGCTGTCCTGCGGTACTACCCCTGGGCCTCTCACCTGGATGGCCATGGGCAAGAGTTGCCCATCAGGCTGCAGTTTCAGCATGACTAGAGGGGCAGCCAGGTACTGCTGACTATAAAGGATGACATTAGCTTTGATCCCATCCAGAAGGAAGAAATCAGCTTCAAACAGAGTGCCTTTCTGCATAGAGAGAGAAACCGGGGGCTTCTGTTGGCATGGAGAGTCTTCTTCCCACCCAGGGTACCCAACAAGGAGAGGGGAAAACAGAAACATGACTTGTCTCCATCAGTCTCCTGATACTGTTGTCCTCATTCACTCATGAAATTCTTTTTCTTTTCTTTTCTTTTCTTTTAAACTTTATTTATTTATTTGCCTTGGTGTTTGCCTGGAACTGGAACTACAGACAGTTGTTAGCTGCCATGTGGGTGCTGGGAATCGAACCCGGGTCCTCTGGAAGAGCAGATGGTGCTCTTAACCACTGAGCCATCTCTCCAGCCCCTTCTTTTCTTTTTCTTTTTTTTTTTTTAACATTTTATTCTATTTGTTTGCTTGCTGCGAGGGGGACGGGACGGGACAGGACATGTTTGCCATGGCATTGTGTGGTGATCAGAAGCCAATTTGTGGAAGAAAGTTCTCTACTTATGGGTTCCAGGAATTGAACTAAGATTGTTGGGCTCCACAGCAACTAGCCTTTTCATGTGTCTTTCTTAGATGTTCCATTTAATTACTCCAGGTTACAGGAGAGGAAGCTGAAAGGAATACACAGAGTCATACCACGCAACAAACCTCACACAGAGATTTGTGGGGTAGAAACACAGAAAGATGGCTGCCTCTGAGTGGGACAGAAACAACGGTGGGCTGAGCAGAGGTGTGAGCTTTTACCGGGTCTTTGGGGCATATGCAGTGAGGTCAGAAGTACTGCTTGGCAGTTAACCCTGAAGCAGGGGGCGGGGATTTCTAAGTCCTGGGTTCAGGGACAGGACAGGGACAGGGTGATTTTCCATTGGCCTGTTATGGCAGAAGCAGATCAGAGAAATGGGTTCCTCAAACCTCACGGCATACACACAACAGTACAGGCTTCAGTGTGAGTCTGCCTTGCCCCGTGAGTGTTGTCGCTGTCTCATATTGGTTCCTAATTAACAACACCAGCCCTGACCTGGATTCCTCTCTGGACTCATGGCCTCTAGGACCATGACATGTTTTCCAGCTTTCATCTTGTCTACTGGCCACCCCACCTAAGGATCCCAACCTCTCCCACACTCCTCTCCTGTGGGAGGAAAGTCAGGGCCCTACATTCCTCCAGACTGGTCTGGGGTTTCTCCTACAGTGTCCCCTCTTGACAAGCAGCAGGAACATAAATCCACAGTGAATCTGAGAGCGGTACATCTGCCACTGCTCTGCCCCTCCCCCACTGGGCCTCCTCCCCATCTCTGTCCCGCACCTTGAGCTCCTGGTGCAGCTGGGCTTGCAGCTTCTCCATCCCTGGAGGGAACACCAGGCGGGAAGGAAGATGAGTGGACCGCCTCAGCAGCATGGGGTTAGCACCATTGAAAAACTGGTGCCCAAAGAAAGCATCCTCTTTCCAGCAGCTTCGAACCAATTCTGGGGATGGAAAGTGAGGATGTCTAAGATCCAAGTTCCTAGACCTTCCCACACCCACCAAATAAATCATCCCTGCTTGACCCAGCCTACCTGAGAGACAAAAACCTCTGACTTCCCAACCCAGTTTTCTCTATCTCCTTGCCCTGGGAAGAGTAATGTTGGGGTAGGTAAACTAACCAGCCATCTTGGTGTAGCCACCCTTGAAAACCCAGTTGAAGTCATCTAGGTCTTTCCAGCAGGTCACAGTGTTTATAGGGAAGTTGATAAGAACATCTATTTTCCTTCAGGAAAAATGAGGCAAAGAGCTTGACAGTTAAACTTAGAGCCATACATAACAGCGACTGTGCCAGAGTCTAGACCAGGTCACCTCGCCTCGCACGAGGTACCCTTTCTCTTACCCCAAAGCCTGAGAAGCTTCAAATTCAACTTTTTTGTCCTCTCGAAATCGCTCATCTACAGGGAGGTCAGACAGGCTGGTCGCTGCCACGTTCAGGATAGTGCCATCCTTCCATTTGCCCCACCTGGGACAGAAATGACATCAGACACTGGCAGTGCAGGATCTGCCCACTGTGGGTCACCGGGGTCAGGCTCACCTGTACAGACTCAGTCTCTCTTCCAGTTCTGCTTCTCTATGCTTCCTGAACAGGCCTTGAGTGTCTTCAACCACGGTGCATCCTAGAAGTGAGGGAGAGAGGCACTCTGAGATATCTGCTGAGAGCCTCTCCCTAGTCCCAGCCCGGTGTACCTCTTCAGCCAGCCCTGGCTGCCCGTCTTCCTCACACGACTGAAGCCTCTTCATTCCCCACCCCTCTGCTCACCAGTGCCCTCAGGGAGGGTAAGGACGTCGGTGCCCTGCACCCATCGGTAACAGGGGAACCTGTACTCTGCTCCTTGGTCTCCGGGGCCCTTCACAGAGATCCAGTTGCAGAACCAGGCGTCATCTGTAAGGTAATGCTTTTTTTGCACTTTCACAAACAGCAGAGACCCCAGGTATTCTGATACATTCACCTTGATTTCTGTTTCCTGCAGATAAACACAAGGGGCGCAGAATGGGCTGGCTGTTCTAAGATCAGAGATCCGGTATCTGCAGAGAAGATGGTAAATTCTAACTTCCAAAAATGAAGAGGTCCGGACAGCCTGCACTACTGCAGGTTCTGTGAAATGAGGGGCGCACAGGAATATCTCACTCCTTGAGGCCAGCGGCAGCAACAGTTAATGAGCTCACCGAGTGCCTCTCTGTGTGCGCGCTTTTCCACGCTTTCCGCGGCTGTGAGCGCCTGCGGCGGAATTAAGGAGCTAGCCACCAGGGCTCTTTAGACTTTCTCTGGCTTTGGGTCCCGGGCCAGCCTAGTTTCAGCTATGAGACGCTCACCGAATTCCGACGGGGTCGCAGCAGTTTCCCGAGAGACGCCTCCCCATGCTCTCCCACCAGCCATATGTGAACCTCGTTTCGGGAGCCCGCGTACACTGAGCAGCCAGTGGAGACACTGATGCGGTAGACGCTCATCTTGCAGACGAAGTTTTTTCCTTCTGAGAGTCAAAGGGGGTAGATGCACTAAATAAGAGCACCAAGGCCCCACCCCTTCAGATGTCTTGTTTGGGGTTAAGCAGAAGGTGGCAGATTGCCCATCAACTCTGCCTTAGCACATCGCCAATCAACCCCGCCTTGCCACGTGCAGGGGCCCCCCTCTACCTGCAGGAAGCCTAGCAGCAGTCCCCCAAAAAGTGGGGCCCTGGCTAAAGCAGAGGTCCCAAAAGTCATTTTGGTAAGAGAAGGAAGTAGATGGGGATTTGAAAAGAAAACATGCAAGAAAAATGTAACATCTGGTCCAGCTTGAAGGCAGAGTGAGAAGACCCTGACTGACTTTAGAAGGAAGCCCCATAGCTAGGAAGTGCCACTCACCTAAACACACACATGCACCACAAGTTGGTTCACGCATGCCCAAGGACAATATTAAGGTTGCAGGGCAAGAAGACGGTGTTCTGCCCGGTTTGAAGGAGCCATATTTTAGGCACCCTATTAATTCCACCAGCTCTGCCCATCTTGAGGCAGGCTCTGGTTTATTCCTTTAGTTTAAAAGTCTGTCTCCTGAGGTCTGCAAAATAAAAGCCAAAATTCTCTGGTACCCTCTTCTGTACACTGTATACATAATAAATAAATAAATAAATAAATAAATAAATAAATAAATAAATAAATAAATCTTTAAAAAAACCCAGCAACCTTCAAAAATAGGAGAGATCTTTATACATTAATATAAAACAATTTCCTGATTTGTGTTAAAACATGGAAAAAACAAAATGCAGAGCAGAGAGCGTATAAATTCTGTTATCATGTGTGAGACAAAGATACACATGGTGTTATAGCTGGGCGTTCTTACCCAAGAAGGGGACATCAGGATGAGCTCTTTAAGAATTTGAAGTTTGGGCTGGAGAGATGGCTCAGAGGTTAAGAGCACTGACTGTTCTTTCAAAGGTCCTGAGTTCAACTCCCAGCAACTACATGGTGACTCATAACCATCTAGAATAACATCTGGCACCCTCTTCTACATACTGTATACATAATAAATAAATAAATCTTTTTTAAAAATTGAGATACAAATTGCACACACACACACACACACACACACACAAACACAAACACACACACAAAGAATTTGAAGCTTTTATTGGGCCACTCAGGCCCAGCCAGGGGCATGTGCTCTTGTGACTTCCTGTACAGAGGCAGCCCTGAGCTGAGTCAGCAGGGGATTATAAAGGTAAATCCCACAGGTTTGGTACCTCCTTTCACACGGCAGCAAAGGTTGTTGGCAAGCATGACTGGATATGAACTTTTAATAAGAATAGGGCATCATTTCATCACTGTGGTATTGGTCTTTGATCGGGAAGCAGAAAGCTTTACTGTTGTTACAGAGGCAGAACAATGCAGAATAGCAAAAGTTCCTGTAAGTACCACACATGCCTGAGGGTAAAGCCGACCCCAGTCTAACTGGAGGTCAGCTCAGAGTTTATCTAATATGTTGCTCTCATTTCAATGGAGGTGTCTATTAGCTTGGGAACGTGCACAGGACTGACTAATAGTGGTGACTGCTATTCATCACACATATTCCCATGGACTCCATTTGTTTGGCTAGGTTTATAACACTCTGTGCCAGAAAAGCACCAAAGGTGATTTTATTATTCTTTAATAGTCACATGGCCTGAAAGTCATTTGTGGAGTCATGTGTCCTCAGGAGGAAGGAGTTAGTATAGTTGCATTTTCAGCTCAGTGGGTCTCAGGGGTTGGAAACAATAACAACAAATGAGAAAGTCATGCTGGGATGTGGTCTCAGCCTAGGAGAAGCTCCTGCTGGTGGGTGATACAGACTCACAGATGATCACAGAGCAGCATTAACTGGGCAGTAACGGAAGTGCCTCTGAGGGGCAAGCAGTGGGCAAGCTGCCTATCACTGGGTGGGGTTGGAGAAGGCACTTCACTGAGAGGCTGGAGTCTTTTCAGGATTTGGAAGGATGTATAGAGTTGACCCAGAGTACCAGTTTCTCCAGCAAACAGCATGAGTGTGTGGTGGTGGTTCTGGGCAACATGGGGCTTCAGCCCAGAGAGTAGCTATGGGAGGTGAGGCAGAAAGGGAGAAAGGGAGAGAGGGGGGGAGTGAGGGGAGGTAAGTCAGGTTTGCAGTGTACAGAAGAGGGCACCAGATGTCATCATAGATGGCTGTGAGCCACCATGTGGTTGCTGGGAATTGAACTCAGGTCCTCTGGAAGTCAGTGCTCTTAACCTCTGAGCCATCTCTCCAGCCTGGTTGCTGTTGTTTTGATGAAACATAGTCTACTGATCCCCTTATAAAGAGATATTCAAGTTATTAGCAATCTTCTGTAACTATTTTTTGTTTATAGCAATAAATCTAGTACTTATATCACTTCTCACAGACAGATACATTAGTGGTACAAAATCCTGAAGATAGAATTTATAGAGCAATTGCATATGCAAATCTGGCAAAAATTAAGAAATCCCCTGTCATAGGCTGGAGAGATGGCTCAGTGGCTAAGAGCACTTGCAGGGGACCTGGTTTGGTTCCCAGAACTTACATGGTCGCTCAGAACCATCTGTTAACTCTAGTTCCGGAGACTCCAATCCCATCTTACCTCTGGAGCATGAGATATGTGTATATACAGGCTAAGCACTCACACTAAGAAATTAAAATTGCCTGCCATAGAAAGCTGCGCCAATTTATGGTTCTCTGAAGACACAGTGTAGGAGAATGTTCTGTTCTCCCCTACTCTTGCCATTAGTGTGTGATAAGCATTTTTTACCTTAGACAATCTGGTAAGTTAAAAAAAAATATGTATGGCCTAGAACCAAGTGTGGTAGCATATTCTAACCCCAGCACTTAGGAGACAGAGGCAGACAGATCTGAGTTCCAGGCCAACCTGATCTACAAAGTGAGTTCCAAGACAGTCAGAACTACACAGAAAAACCTTGTCTCAAAAAACCTAAATAAATAATATAAATATAGCTTTGTATTTTATTTTATGTGAACTGACTTTCCCATTTTCCCATTGGATCTCGGTCTATTTCTGAATGATTTGTGAGACAACTCACACATTAGGAATACTGTGACACTCTGTAAGAGTTGGGTCAATAGATTTCCTTTTTAGCTGTGTCCAAAGAGAGTAAAAAGGCTGCTAGCATTCCAGGAATCCCACACGGACATGGGAGAAGGGCCATGTAACATGAATTCTAGTTGTTATTAAGGGAAAACTCAGAGCCAGATACTGGGGGAAAGCTGGGATAAGAGAGAGAGAGAGAGGAAACAGTCCACAGTCAAATCTGATCCAGCCAGCTTCTCAGGGTAAAAGCTATCTTCCAGATTCTTCTGTCTAGCTTGTTGTCACTTCTTTAGAATCCCACATTCTCGGGGGCTGGAGAGATGGCTCAGCGGTTAAGAGCACCCTCTGCTCTTCCAGAGGACCCGGGTTCGATTCCCAGCACCCACATGGCAGTCAACAACTGTCTGTAGTTCCAGTTCCAGGCAAACACCAAGGAAAATAAATAAATAAAGTTTAAAAAAAAAAAAAAGAATCCCACATTCTCTGCCTACACCTCCTTAAATATCTTCTTCACCCAGTTGTTTCACTTCCTGGTTCAACTCTGCATCATAATTCTAGAGTTAAGATTAAAGGTGTGTGCTACTATTTGGTAGTTAGACTTGAACTCACAGAAACACAAAGATCTCTGTCTCTGGAGTTAGGGAATTAAAGGTGTGAGTCACCACTCTCTGAGCTTCTGGTTTGACTGTGGGTGAATCTGTTCTCTGATATTCCAGACTGATTTTATTAAATATATAATGTCACCACAGGGCCATTTCTTCCTGTGCCCCTTGATTACGAGTCAGGAAAGCTGCTTCCGAAACTACCCAGCTGCTTCTTGTCGACCTCAAGGAGGGATAGAGAAAGCAACTATCTAAGGAGCTTTCTCAGGAACCAGAGGCAGAGCCAGGAGACAGAGAAGGTGAAGACAAGCTATGGAACAAAGTGTGTATGAGACCAAGTGAAGAGGCTTGCATGAGTTATTTAAAACAATGGTTCTGAGAACAGTAGCTTTGGTCACAGGTAGGGCAGGTAGCTGCTGAGGAAATGTCTCTTTCAAAGAGACTCTGAGTGAGGTCACCATTCACTAGAGACTTTTCAGTAGGTCCTGTGACAAGCCAACATTCCTGGGGCCTCTCCCTCTCTAGCCTCTCAACTTCTTTTAGTTAGGACTTGGTAAGAAAAAGATAAAAAACTCCATTTTTATTGTGACAATGTTAATTTACCATTTTTAGCCCAAACTGAGTGCTCAGACTGAAACTATTAAGTGGAAAAGAGAAATGGAAACATCATGATTCTTTTAACCTTGTCAGGAATCAGCCCGGAATGCAGAACAAGGACAGATACCCAAATAACCACAAGCTGCTCTACCCAGGCAGGAAGGATGGGAGGATTGGAAGGGCAACACCAAGTGTACCCATGGTGATTAGTTTGTGAAAGGCCTGAATTCACAATAACATTCAAAAGGGAAAGTTACTGTAAGCCATTACAAAAAGGGATTATGGGATTGGAGCCAGCTCAGCTATTGAAGGCTCAGCTCACAACAGAAAGGGGCTGGAGATATGGTTCAGCAGTTAAGAGCACTAGCTGCTCTTCCAGAGGACCCAGATTCAGTTCCCAACACTCACAGGTACCGTTGCACCTTCTCTAAGTCTCATTCCAGGGGATCAAACACACTTCCCAACTTCCTCAGACACTAGACATGCCTATAGTATATACACACATAACATTCAGGCAAAGCAGTCATAAACATAAACTAAGTAAATCTTTTTAAAGATATTTTAGTACAAAAGTAAGTTTGTATCATAACTTTTGGCATCTTTATAAGTTTTAATTAAAAAGGAGCATTATTGGGGCTGGAGAGATGGCTTAGCGGTTAAGAGCACTGACTGTTCTTCTGGAGGACCAGAGTTCGATTCCCAGCATCCACTGGCAGCTAACAACTGTCTGCAATTCCAAGATCTGACACCCTTACACAGTTATACATGCAGGCAAAACACCAATTCACATAAAATAAAAATAAATATTTTTTAAATGCTCTAGCTTTTCTTTTTTAAAAAAATATTTATTTATTTATTTATTTATTTATTATGTACTCAGTATGCAGAAGAGGGTACCAGATGTCATTATAGATGGTTGTGAGCCACCATGTGGTTGCTGGGAATTGAACTCATGAGCTCTGGAAGAACAGTCAGTGCTCTTAACCTCTGAGCCATCTCTCCAGCCCCCAAAAATAAATATTTTTTTAAAGGAGCATTTTTTCTAAGTATGCAGCTGTTTACAGAGATTGGCATACACTTATTTCCTTTGGTAAATAGATAAATAACAGAGACTAGATGCTGGAAATGAGCCAACTAGTTCTGTGAAACACAGGAACACTTCCAAAACCCAGAAGGACTGGAGGGCACATGTGTTCACATGCGATAACTTGGTAGGAAGGCATTCTAAACAGCCAGCACTGGCTTCTACACCCTTACCAAGAAGAAAAGAGGCCCTAAGATTCTGAGGTAGTCAGCTATCCTTTAAAGTACATGAGTGTGCACACACAGCCCTCCTCTCTCAGGAGATCCTCGTGGATCCCCCATTAGCCATCAGAAAGCATTAACTAGGCTCAAAGCTGTCTTCCAAGATACTCAAAAAGCAAACACTACAACACACACCAGAATAACAGAATGAGGGGTTCCATAACCCTAGGTAAACAAGTAGCAATGAATACATTTCAGAGGGGAAAACTGAGCGAAAAACAAAAAGCTAAAGTGGAAGATAGAGAACACACACACACACACAAAATCAAGGCAGAGGAAGTTTTATGGAAAATATCAGATCCTCAACCACAAAACAATCTCTAAAGGAAGCTGGCTTAGAGCCCCACAGAGCTGAGGGCTGATGACAGTAGACACTGTTCTCTAAGAGATCTGACAAGATCTCACTAACACAAAGAAAACATTAAGGGAAATATTTACTGACCTTGGACTTTAGCCAGGCATAGTGGCTCGGAGCAGAAGGCTCACTTGAGTCCAAGACTTTGGGTCCACTGTGAGCAATACCATGAGCCCCCGTCTCTTTACAGCAAGAACAAATGAATCAAAATGGAACAATGAACTAAATCCATATAGTTAGAGCAATGGGTCTCAACCCTCCTAAGGCTGCCACCCTTTAATACAGTTCCTTCTGGTGACCTCCAACCATACAATTATTTTCATTGCTATTTCATAACTGTAATTTCACTACTGTTATGAACCACAATGTATATATCTGATATGCAGGATGCATCTTCATTGTTACAAACTGACTACTGTGGGACTGTGTATGCTCTTGGACACTATAAATATTTGTCACTGTAAATATTGGTTTAATAAAACACTGATTTGCCAGAAGCTAGACAGGAAGTAGGGGCAGGCAACCAGATGCAAAGGAAACTGGATGAGAATACTGCTCTGAGAAAAGGAACCAAGCTATGTGGCTAAACATGAATAAGAATCATGGGTTACTTTAAGAGTAAGAGTTAGCAAGTAATGAGCCTGAGCCATAGGACAAACAATTTGTAGTTAATATAAGCCTTTGTGAGATTACTTGGGACTAAATAGATGAACAACTGGCCAGGTGGTACACAGAAACCTCTGACTACAAATGGCATTCCAACATGGTAGACATACATCCACATAAAGCCTGAGAAAACTTAACAAGAGTGCTAGAACACAGAAGCAAAGTCAAACCAGCTTCCTAGTTGTGTTTCTCTAGTGGGCCATAGTACAGAGTGGCGTGCAGGCTCAAGCTACAACATGGTGGGTTCCCGAAGTCTCAACAGAAGCCTCCATACAAGCACAAGCTGCATATACTAGATTTAAGGTTTCTGCTCATACAGACAAAAAGAGAACTGAGTCAAACACGGCTTCTTGGTAGCAGCATTTTCTCCGGTGGGCTCTGTTTGCTGGGAGCAGACGTGTGGCTCCTTTAAGGGAAGCTTCCTGACTCAGCTTTAGGGGCAAAAACTCCTTTAAGAGAACCTGCTGCTAAACACTTCAATGAGGATTATGAGAAGTGGTGGTGCTCTACTTGGTGGCAGCGTGGACCCAAAAATTCCCCAGATGGTAAACAGGGTTTTTGATAGTACCTCTGCCATAAAGCTAAGCTCTCATAGACCGAGGAGCTAGGAGGAGCCAGCCCATAGCTGAGCCTTTAATCATAGGCAGGCTACTTGGCAGATTAAAGGTGTGGTCAGAAAAATAGAGAGATATACAGTAAAGACAGATCCAGACCCCCCCCAAAAAAAAACCTCTAAATGGTTTGTAGTGTGTTTAAAAATATAGGTAGACTTGGGAGAGAAAAGAAGGATTTTTTAAAAGTCCTTAAAAAAGAAATAGAGTAAAAAAAATAGTAAACCACATAAAGATGGAATATACATGAACATCTGCATACTGTATGTTATTGTGTAGTTTTTAAAGTTTTTGGCTGCAAAGGAAGTAGCAAGAGCTGCTGCAAGACATTTGCTATAAATGTTGCTGGATTAATCCAACCTATGTATTTTGTAAATGACTTGACTTCCAAATTGAAGTCAAAAGATATGTTACTTTAGAGAAGGGTCTTATTTTTATTTCCACAGAAAATGAAAGGCTGTGGATTTAATCTGGGTAAAGAAAATAAGGTTTGGTTCTGAGGGCTATGTCCCAGGGCCTGGGTCTCAGAGACTGGGCTGTCTTCCTGGGCTGGGTAAAGTGTCACTCACTTCTTTGTCCAATGAATGTTGAGGATCTGTGGGTCTCAGGTTGCTGCTGAAGTCACCAGGTGATGGAGTGGGTTGGGGGTTTGGGTGGGTTTTGTAGTTGGGGGGTGTCCAGACCTACCTCAACTGAATATGCCAGAGTGAACTGACTCACCTTGGGATTCCTTACCCTTCTTGGGGAATGGATGGGGGAACAGGGTGGGGGGAGGCTGAGGGAGGACTGGGAGGAGGGAAGAGATGAGGGGAATAGTGATAGATATGAAAAATGCTTTTTAAATAAAAAAAAAGGTTTGATCAAGGAAGAACCCTTAAAAAATCTCAAATGGGAACAAATGGCCCAGATGATCCAGCATTTTAGAGCACCTCTTTTGCAGTTTCCTCTGAGCTCTGCATTCAGAACAGCTTCAAGGAGACTGGCTGAGATGAGCCAGCTTCACAGAATACTCCAGTCAGGATTTAGCCATAATCTTGAATTTTCTCAGGATCCTCATAAGATTACCAGCATCCCCAATCAGCAGGAAGTATGAAACCACTGAATAACATCTGAGCATCTGCCTTTATGCTCTGTCTAGAATACTTTAAAGGGACGCAGGCCAGGTAGAGGCTGGTAAGTCTGTCTACTTAGAGAGTCCCAGGCTAGACAGGGACACAGAGTGAGACCCTATCTCCAAATAACAATAATCAAGAACATTATAGTCATGTATAAAAATCCCACAGTGAAGCTCATTATTTTGCACAGTTTACATATGCTGAAAAAAGAATCATCACATTAGATTTGTAATTAGAGCCCAAACTATTGAATTTTAAGACAGGTCTCAACTATACCATATTTACAGCCCTGTTTAGCAAAGCTTGCCAAAGTTTGTGATCCATATTTAAATACTGATGGAGCCTTATAGTTTGCAATTAATATTTACATATTAAAGAAGCCTTGTACTTCTATGTTCTGTAGATATGTTCATAAAATTAGTATTAAATAAAATGTGTGTTCATTGGTGCTCTCTCCAAAGACAGTGGTAGCCCTAAACATTAAACCTCTACAATTGGGAACCTTCAGTGTCCCTAAAATGCATAGTGGTACAACTAAAATGCATAGTAGTTGTCACTCTAACTACTTAGGTTGAGGAAGGAAGATCTCTGAGTTTAAAGCATCCCAGAGTTACATAAACAGTTCAAGGCCAACCTGAGCAATTTAATGAGATCCCATCTCAAAATAAAAACTTGGTTTTTTTTAAAAGAGGGTTTGTGACTGGCTAGTTATATGTCTAGAGTCATTTGGGAAGACAGACCCTCAATTGAAACGATGTCCCCACTAGATTAGCCTGGAGACATGTCTGTCTGTCCACTGTGGCCACTGCCTTTGCCTGGTGTCCTGGGTGTTTGGAGAAAAGCGGTGAGAAAGCCAGCAAGCAGCCCTCCTTTGCTATTTCTCCCATTCTCACAGCTGGAAGAACCCAAAGATGCTCCGAGTTCTAGGCCTGCTGCCTCTAGTCCCAGCTCTCAAGACAATGCTTCTGAATAACCCTGTGTAAACTTAGAGATGAACTGAGTTACTTCCCACCCCATATGGTACTTCATAATTTTTATGAAAGGTCCAGAGACTTACTGGAAGAGGATAGCAGTGGAGCAATGCAGCTTCCCTCTCTCATCTTGCCACCATTTTTCTAGACTGGTAGGAGCAATAGTTATAGCTCACCAAATTATGCAGTTGGGCCTCACTGACACAAGGCTTGTAGAATACAGTGGTGGTGGATGTGGTGGAGTGTGTAATCCCACTGGTGGGTTCAGACACAAGCAGTTTCTCTAAAATGCAAGAGCACAGAATGTTCCCAATTGATGATTATGCTACAGTTTAAATTTCCATCGGGGACAATTTGAACAAAAGTGAGTTAACTGTCTGCTTACTGATTCTGAAGTAGGATTGTATTCTTCTGACTACTGCCAAATCTGAATTAACTGATGCCAGAATATTGATAATAATCCCTTTCAGCCATCTACAATTCCAGAAATCCCCTCCAAAGACAAAGCAACATTGTGCAAATAATGTTGAACTCAACCTTGTAGCTATCAGGGACTGAGGGAGCCACAGTTTGAGGCTGGATGGTTCAATGGTCAGTAAACCATAAGTAATCTATGTGCACATAAACTTGATGGGCAGCCAGGCATGGTGGCACATGTTTTAATCACAGCACTCAGGAGGCAGAGGCATACAGATCTCGGTTCAGGGCCAGCCTGGTCTACATAGTGACTTCTAGGACAACTAGAGATACACAATGAGACTGTGGCTCTAAAAAGAAAACAAAAACATGATGGACACACTGAGCCAAAGAAAGTTTCTGTTGTTTCCCAGATTCTTGAGACCTCCAGGTTCTCAAGAAAATGGAATCTACCAAGAAGTATTTATAAACAAACATACCTGGACTTTAAATGTCTGATAGTCTCGTGTAGCCCAGGTTAACACTTAAACTTGCTTGGTGGCGGGGCTGGAGAGATGGCTCAGCGGTTAAGAGCACCGTTCACCCGGGTTCAATTCCCAGCACCCACATGGCAGCTCACAACTGTCTGTAGTTTCAGTTCCAGTCAAACATCAAGGCAAATAATTAAATAAATAAATAAAAGTGTTTAAAAAAAACTTGCTTTGTGGCTCAGGATAACTTGAATTATTGATCCTCTTGCCTCTGCCTCCCAGGTGCCAGCATTATAAGCATGTGCCACCATGCCCTGCTCTGAAGAAGCATATGTGATGTGCTGGGAATGTACCAGCCTTTGTTCTGTTCCTTTGGCTGAGACAGGGTTCTTAGGAAGTTGACTCAGCTCGTGAGGCAAGTATAAGAGTCTCTAGCTATGACCATCTGCTGCCAGAAACTTGAGATTTTTCCAGGAAATATAAGACTGGGGATAAATTAGAGGCTTTTTAACTTGCAGTAAAAACTTGCCACTGAAATCTATGGCTATAAGAAGGAGAAAGAATGGAATTGCCCTGGAGCCATTGTCAGAAACAGCTTGACTGGCCAGCCAGGCTGCTTGCTGCCACTGCTGGGCAAGGATCTGATTTTCAATGTGATTCTAGCCCCCTTTTAGTGTTTAGTCTCTTGCTAGTAATTTGTGATTCCAGTAGCTCTGAGAATCCTGTTAGCTTCTGGTGTTGCTGACTGTGGTTATATATGATAACCACACCTCGACTCTATACTCTGAGGCAGCTTTGAATGCTTGGGACAGAGATGACAAAGTCAGAAATAGAACTGAGTCATTTACTAAAGTTATACAGGACTCAAAAGAAACCACTGATTTTTTTTTTTTTTACAAAGATTAGCTTCATCTGTAAATAAAATGATACCAAATTCAGAAGCTAGACAAATAATATTTGAATCTTTGGCTTTTGAGAATGCAAATGAAATGCAAATGGGTAATTAGGCCTCTAAAGGTAATATCAGCACCCATAGAAGAATGGATCTAAGATACAGTCAATATTGAATCTCATAACCAATATGATGCTTAGATTGAAGAGGTGATTTATAGAGATTTAAAGAAAAATCAAAATGTCAGATGTCTTAATTGTGGTAAACAAGGTCACCTAAAAAGAGATTGTAGGCAGGGAGTTGCTAGAAACAATGTTTTTTGTTTTTTGTTTTCTAGGAATAATCCAAACACAAGGCCCCTGCCTTTTGGAGTAAGCAGAAGATATAGCAAAGGCTGACATTGGATCAATTAAAGCAGACCAACAAGGGACTGACAAGGTAACCCTTTGCCATCAGAAAATGCCTTAAGGGGCCTTTCACAGCCCCCCCCATTGTCAAATTTGGTTTAATCATTCTATGTCCCCATGGAGGAAACTCCTCCCCAGAGTAATTAAAGGACCTAATGCCTATTGAAAAAACGAACAAACAAAAAACCCATACTTCTCTGGATGATAGACCAGCTTTAAAGATAAAACAAAAAGTCTAAGAGAAACCATAAGGCAAATATTTTGGCAAACTTAAATGGTCAAAGACCAAAGTTAAAAATGTAAATAAATAACATTGTCTCAGTCTCCAGTCTCTATCTAACCCCCGAGGAAGAACCATGTAAGGAATCCAGGTGAGCCACATGTCAGGCCATGTGACAGATTACTAGAAATGGGTTGAATTAAGATGAAAGAGCTAGCTAGTAATGTGCTTGAGACATAGGCCAAACAGTGTAAATTTTTTTAGAATGCAAATAAGTAACACTGTAATTGAGGAACTTGTAGGTATGGGGGCAGATGTAACAATAATTGCTTCAGAATCTTGGCATCCAAATTAGCCTCTTCAGGATGTAAATATTTAACTTTTATAGACCGGAACGTGAGGTGATACAAAGAGTGAGATGGGTCCAATGTATAAGGCCAGACGGACAGAGAGAAAAATTAAAGCCATATGTGGCCAATAAAACAATGAATTTATGGAACTAGACTTATTACAACAATGAAAAACGAATTAACATTCCTCCAATCTCAGAAATAAACCATAAACTAACATATGTTTCTGGGTAAGATAGTAAAAGGCATTATAAAGAACAGTCACTAACTATTCAGATTGTACATAAACAGGGTACAACAACTTCTGATCTTTCAACACAGCCCTTTAAAATGGTTAATTGGCAAACCTGTCTGAGTGAAACAATAGCCTTTGACATCAGAAAAACTACAGGCACCAAAACAGCTGGTACAGAAGCAGCTAAATGCTCAATATATTGAAGAACTGACTAACCCTATTTGTTATTCAAAACAAATCTGAAAAATGGAGAATAGTAACAGACCTAAGAGCTATTAATAAGGTGATTCAGCCAATGGGCTCTTTACAGCCTGGAATTCCCTTGCCTTCTCTGTTACCTAAAAGATGGTATATTTATAGTGATTGATTTAAAAGACTGTTTCCTCACCATACCTTTAAAACCCGGGATAAAGAAAAATTTGCTTTCACAATGCAATAAAAATTATAATAATTCTCAGCTCATTAAAAGGTATCAGTGGAAAGCTGTCCTACAGGGGATGTTAAACAGCCCTACTCTGTGACAATATTTTGTGTAATTGCCATTGGAAACAGTTCATAAACAGTGTCCTCAATCTATAATTTCCCATTACATGGATGGTATCTTACTAGCTGATTTAGACACAGATACCTGAGAACAAATGCTTAAAGAAGTAAAGAAACTTTTGTCTGGTTGAGGATTACAAATTGCTTCTAAAAAATATACAAAGAGGGAATTCTATTAATTATATAGGGTATAAGATAGGCATACAGAAATAGGCATAGGGTATAAGATAGGCATACAAAAATTCAACCACAGCAGGTACTAAACAGGAGAGATCAATTACAAACTCTTAATGATTTTCAAAACTTTCTGGGAGATATTAACTGACTATAGCCCACAATTAGATTAACAACTCAAGAACTAAATAATTTATTTCAAATCTTATAAGATGATAAGAACTTAAATAATCCAAAAGAATTATCACCTAAGGCTGAAAGAGAATTGGCTTTGGTAGAAAGTAAGTTACAGGATGCACATGTGGATCACTTGGATCTAGAACTTGATTGTATCCTGGTTATACTACCTTTTACACATTCTCCTACAGGAATTATTATGCAGAGAGAAGATAATATCTTAAAATTGATATTCTAGCACACAGAGCAAAATAAAATTAAAGACCTATGCAGGAAAAGTTTCTGAATTGAGTCTAAATTAAGACTTCATCAATTAATAAAAATAGACCCAAAAGAAATTATAGTACCCTTCATTAATGCTAAAATGCCTCATTATGGGCAGAAAATGAACACTGGCAAAAAGCTTGCAACACTTTCTTGAGGAAGATTAGCAACAAATATCCAAAAGCAAAAGACTTCAGTTTATAAACAAATTGGAGCCTTCCTCACATTGTAAAAGGACACCAATCTCAGGAGCACCTACATTCTATATTGATGCAATAAATCATGAAAGGCAGGTTCTACATCAGGGAAAATGAGAAAGTGGCTCAAAGTCCTTATGATCCCATCAAAAGTCAAAATTATATGCTCTTAATATAATTACTGGTTCTTGTTATGTAAAAAGTTGTTTTACATGTTAAAACTACTAAACTTAATCCAGATGATTCAGAATTAACTTTGTTATTTATTCAATTACAAGAAATAATAAGAAATAGAAATCATTCCTTGTATATAACATATATCAGATCCCATATGAGTCTACCAGGCCCTCTAGCACAAGGTAATGATAAAATTAATCAGCTATTAATACAAAATGTGTTGGAGGCTTCAGAGTTTTATAAGAAACATCATGTTAATAACTAAGATTTAAAGAAAGTTTTTCTATCACTTGGCAACAAGCCAAGAAAATTATAAGAAGATGTCTTACTTGTTCTTTGTATAATCAAACTCTCCTACTTGCAGGAAGTAACCCAAAGGGTACTCAAAGAAATGAACCTTGGTAAATAAATGTGTTTTATTTTGTGGAGTTTGAAAAAATTAAAATATGTACACCATACCACAGATACATATTAAGGATTTCAATGGGCAACTGCTTTGAGTTCTGAAAAGGCTAATTCTATAATTATACACTTATTTGTAGTTATGGGTATTATGGGAATATCATTACAAATTAAGACTGACAATGCTCCAGCATATTTGTCTAGTAAAATGTAACAGTTTTTTACATATTACAGGTCTAAATGTACTTTAAAAGATATGCTTAATAAACAGAAAGGAGTAACAAAAACCCAGAGATAGATTACACAATGTTTTATTAACTTTAAATTTTTTACTGCTAATGAAGAAGAAACAACAGCTCTGGGGAGACATTAGATAATAGAAAAAAATCTGAATTAAATCAGCCTGTATATACTTTAAAAATGTGTTGACCTCAGAATGAAAACCAGGATACGTATCAAAGAACCTCCATATGAAATTTGCTTTCATTGTGGCAAAGCTAGCCATTGAGCAAGAAACTGCCCTTGCCTCAACTGCTGACATGATACTGTCCAAACTGGACCAGCAGGATACCAGAGGGCAACTGCTGAGCTTTGCCAAGACAAAGTAGGCCAGTCCTTCAAAATTCTTGCTTCACAGAAAGTCTGTCAGATATTTTATGCCTGTAGGCTAAAATGGTTGCCCCCAAGTTACAGGGAAACCTCTGGTAACCAGATGTCTCTGTTACTTCTATGGTTTGGGAAGTTGTTTGCACTGCACTTCCTGTTTACTTGGGTAATATTAGATTCTTCTTGGGTCTCTAGTGGGGTTGAAGACTAGATAGTTATAGTTACAGTGTTCCTTGTTACCAAATTCAGATAAGAATATCACAAAAGAGATGTAAAATTTTTAAGTTTGAGAGACATAAAAACTTATGTTGTTTAAGAAAATGTTTTAAGGGGCTGGAGAGATGGCTCAGCGGTTAAGAGCACCGTCTGCTCTTCCAGAGGACCCGGGTTCGATTCCCAGCACCCACATGGCAGCTAACAACTGTCTGTAGTTCCAGTTCCAGGCAAACACCAAGGCAAATAAATAAATAAAGTTTAAAAAAAAAAAAAGAAAATGTTTTAAGATCTAAAGACCTATTTCTAAGTTGGTGATTCAAGTTATGATAGAAAATGAATTAGGTACAAAACTTTGGACTCACCAAGATAGGATAGATAATAGAGTATTTTCTCCAAATTTACCAAATACAAATGGATTAGACATTGTAAATTTAATTCTTATCTGATAATTGTTCTTATTGTATATAATTTTATTATTTTAGAGTCAAAATCTTTTGTTTTTATTTAGACAATGTTGCAGGATGTTTATCTGCACTGACACTCTGAGACTGCCAATAAAGTTTACTTTGAATCAGAGGGTAGAGTTAGTGACTAGCTAACCATAATTAGCCATAGAGGTTTTGGAGGATCCAGGATACATAGAAAGAGACACAGGATGTAGTAGGAAGGAGCTTGTGCATCATTATGCCAGGCCCAAGACATTCTTAGATGAAGTGTAACTGAGAATTTTCCCATCACACCTGTTTCATAAGAAGCATTACCGAACTTTAATGAGGCTGAAGGAAAATGACACTAAAGGGTAGCACACCCACAGGGATGAAGGAAGAAGCCCCATAAGTGTGTACGTCTACCACGCTAAACTATTTCTCTCTCAAGGCTTTCAAAATAAGTACTATCATTTGACAGAAAAATCAGCACATGGTCTAGTGGAGCTTTTGGTGTATGACCAGTATAGAGAAAGGAGGCCTGGGAAGAACTCAGTGGTTAGCAGCAGTGGATGCTTTTCCAGAGGACCGGGCTTGAACAATTCCCAGCACCCACGTGGCAGCTCACAGGCATCTTCAGCTCTAGTTCCAAAAGATCCAGTGCCGTCTTCTGGCCTCCTTCTCACCAGGCACACAGTAGTGCACAAAGACATTCATGTAAAACACTCATAAACAGAATAAATCTTAGTTTTAAAAACTAATATGCACTTATGAGTGAGTACATACCATGTTTGCCTTGTGGGTCTGGGTTGCCTCACTCAGGATGATTTTTTTCTAGTTCCATCCATATGTCTTCAAATTTCCTGATGGGAATGTTTTTTAACAGCTGAGTGATACTCCACTGTGTAAATGTACCACATTTTCTTTATCCACTCATTGGTTTAGGGGCATCTAGGTTGTTTCCAGCTGTAAAGTAAAGGATAACCATGCTACAATCCACAGACCCAAGGAGGTAATAAGGAGGGCTGGGGGGAGGATGCATGGATCTCCCTGGGAAGGGGAATAGAAGAGATCTCCTGGGTGGACAGGAGCAGGTAGGGATGGAAATGTAAGGATTTGAGTGGGTGGAGGGGGAAAATATTGGAAAAGATGACTGGAAAGGCAAGGTGGGGGCATTTGGAGTCAGGTAGAAACCTGGTACAAGGAAACCCCCATAAATCTACAATGATGACCCAGTTAAAACCTAACAATAGTGATCTATAGTCTGAACTGACTATCCCAGTTGTCATCCGAGAGCCTCAGTCCAGTAACTGATGGAAACAGATGCGGAGACCCACAGCCAAACATTAGCCCAAGCTCAGGAAACGCTGCTGAGGAGAGGGAGGAAGGATTATGAAGCCAAAGGGGTCAAGGACATCACAAGAAAACTCACAGGAACAGCTAACTTGGTGCATAGGAGCTCACAGAGTCTGAACCAACAACCAGGGAGCCGGCATGGGACTGACCTAGGCCCTCTGGATATCTGTGATAGTTATGTAACTTGGTCTATTTGTGGGACTCCTAACAGTGGAAGCAAGGACTGTCCCTAATGCTTTGAGTGGCTCTTGGGAACCTATTTCTCGTAATGAGTTGTCTTGCTCATCCTTAATGAAAGAGGAGGTGCTTAGTCTTACTGCAACTTGATCAGCCATACTTTATTGATACCCACGGGAAGCCTGCCCCTTTCTGAACAGAAACAGGGGAGGAGAGGAGGGGGGAAATTTGATTGGGATATAAAATAAATTTGTTAATTAAAGTTTTAAAAATTAAAAAATACAAATCTTAATAGAAAGGGAAAGCATGTGATGGTAAAGCTTTTACAGTTTACTTTGAAAAAACATTGACTCTAAGCAGACTGTGGAAGGTCTACCACAAATCCTAGAGCATTTCTTAGAAACAACACAAAGACAAGGAGGTTAAAAGCATGTGATACTCCATTTGCTAGTCTAGAACACAGTCACAGTCTGGCAAGATAGCCCAGGGGATGGTGCCTGCTGCCAGGCCTGATGATTGAAGTTTAGTCCCCATGACTCCTGAAAGATGTCATCTAATGTCCATATGCATGCTGTGCTGTGTACTCACCCCTAGTAAGTAAATAAGTGTAAGAATTTTGTAAGAACATAGTCATCTCTTACTTGTTTCTGCCAGGAACATGACAATGGGGACCTGAAGCAATCATTTCACAGTGCAACAGCTATACTCCTCACTGAGCTCCCATGACAATTCAATACACACACATGGGGGCTGGAGAGATGGCTCAGAGGTTAAGAGCACTGACTGTTCTTCCAGAGGTCCTGAGTTCAGTTCCCAGCAACCACATGGTGGCTCACAACCATCTATGAAGACATCTGGCGCCACCTCTTCTGTATATTGTATACATAATAAATAAATAAATCTTTAAAAACACACATACACACACACACCACACACACATACACACACACACACACACACACACACACACACACTAAAATACCTATAACCACCCTAAAGCAGGCGGTGAAGCAGAAAGCAAGAATAAGAACAGGCAAACAGAAAGACTGACGACAGAAGGCCTGAACTCACGGTTACTTTTTTAAATCTGAGCATTTTTTTCTGTTGCTAAATTTGGGGTGTTTCTATGATTATTTCTTCAAAATCCATTCTGCATTTTGTCCTTTTTTCAGGTACTTCAGTGATGTGGTGGCCAGACATTTTATTGTTGTCTCATGGATCACAGAGTCACAGTTCATTATTTTTAAATTCCATTTTCCCTATTTTTATTAGCTTGAACTTTGTCTCCCTGTTCATTCACCCCTCTGTCATCTCCACCCAACTCCTGAGCATCCTGGTGAAATTCTGTCTCAGATACTGCCTTCTTCCATTCTAAAATCTCCATCTAGCTCCACTCTTCTTTAAGAATATTTATCCATTATCATCACCACACTGGACAGTTTTAAGAGCTGCTTTAGTTTTGTCTAATAATCTAGTGAGTGCATCATTTCATGGCTGGTTTCTGCTAATTGCCTTTTTCTTAAAAATTAGACCAATCTTCCAGATTGTTTTCATATGAAGTAGTTTGAATTATATCCTGAACGTTTTGAAAATTATAGCGAGGAATTCTCAGTCCTATCAAATTTTTTGGAGAATATTGATGGTTTATTTTGTGATCTATTTCTTCCAAACTAAAATACTCTCCAGGAGAGAAGAAAGAAGCTCATTAAGACTCGGGAAGTAAATGAAACATAAAAGGCTCAGGAAGTAAAGAAAATTTAAAAGTTCAGGAGCTCCTGAATGTTACAAGGATCTCAAGTTCATGAGCTCTCCACCAAAGCTGTAAAACATAGATGCCTACAAATAGGTCAGAGAGCCGGATTTCTGAGCAGATGAGATGGCTCAGTGGGTGAGCTGCTTGCTGGCCTGCTGACCTGAACTGGATTTGTAGGACTCCTACGTTCCCTGACTTCCACATGGTGCATGTGTGGGAAGGGGGAGGGTAAATGTCACTTTAAACTAAAAAAGAAAGAAAAAAGCACACCAACAACACAGCCTCTGTGAGTTTCAGCCATGCTGGGGTGCTTCTTCTATGCAGCTGTCTTTCTGTCACCCACGCCTGCCAAGTTTGGGTAGAATGATTTCTGTGGTTGGTTGTTGGTACACTGGTTTAGGTGATTCGATATTTATACCCAATCCCTAGGGGAACCCACATGATAGTGAGGTTCAAGTTCAGCATCTATCTTGCTTTTTGTAGTTTGATGGTCAAAACCTTTGCCTAAGCTGCTTCAGATCTGTTCTATCTTCCACTCCTTTCTCTTGGTTTGGAATCTAAACAGTGTCTCTCAAAGGCATTGACTGCAGTGCTAATATTAATCTGTTCTTTGCAGTCACATCTGTGCAATTAACCCAGGACTTGTACAAATTTATAAACATAATTCAAGGTTCCTCTTTCCTGCTCAGTATTTCCCTACTCTCGCCAACTCCCAGAGGTCTGTTTTCTTTAGCCCTCTTGCTCAGTGGGAGGCACATCTCCATGTTTTAGACACTTGTGCTATCCAGTACTGCACAGCTGGGACTGTCCTGATGTGGAGTAGTGAGATAAAGGGAGACACTAAGCACTCAGAGGTCTTCATTTCCAGGTTCCTGTGCCCTGAGATGTGGGTTTCCACTTAATAAGGTAGGTACCAGGTGCCCAAACTGGCCCCACGTTGTGTTTCCTGTGACCAAGTTATCTATCATATTTTAAATATATATTTTAAGTTTAATTAATATAAACTATATCAAATGCCAATATGACAGGATGAATTTTATCAAACCATTATCAAACTCACAAAAGATTAAAAACAAAGTTAATATTTACCACTTTAAAAATAAATTGTGATGATGTGCAGAGAGTGAGGGACTTTGAGCACCCTTCCTAAGTGGAACATATTCATCAAACCCCTTCACTCAAAGCTCAGGAATCTGTGCGGAAGAGCCAGAGGTGAAGGATGACTCCAAGGAAACAGCATCTTCCAGACACAACAAGACTTATGTGCACATGAACTCACAGAACTTGCATAGGTTCTCCATCGATAGAGTCCCAGCACCAGGAGGGGGATGTAGACAGGAAGTCCCACCCCTACCCAAGAAGTTACTTATAATTGACACCTGCTGGCAAAGGAAACATCAGATCTCTCCAATGGAATGTCACTGGAAATATCAACCATACTCCAGGACAGGCCCCATGTCCAGGAATTTTGGCCAAGACAAAAGAAACACCATGTTGTTGTTTTATCCCCAGACGGTGGTGCTTTCGTTCTATTTTGACATTTTTTTTGTCTGAGTTGTTTGGATTGGGGGTTTGGGGATTTTGTTTTCTTTTTGAAGTTGAGTGTGTGGCGAGGTAGGGAGGATCTAGTAGTTGAGGGAGGAAACAGATCAAAATATGTTACATGAAAAAAGTTTAGTAAAAAAATTAATAAATTGGGTATATAAGAACTTTTCTCCTTTTCCTAGAAATAAACTAATAGAACTTTGAAACTAAGAATTTATAATTGTTTTAAAGAACTTTTTTGTGGCACTAGAGACCCAAGGCATTCTGGGAAGCAGTCCGCTGACTAAGCTACATTCCTATCCCTACTTCTTAGTTTCACTCTAACACGGAAGGCAAGGGTGGTGACTAGATCTTCACCTGGGGAGCTAAAGCCGTGGCTCTTGTGAAGGACCCAAGTTCACTTCCCAGGATCCACATGGTGACTCACAAGTATCTGTAACTCTAGTTTCAGGAGATCTGATGTCCTCTTCCAATCTCGGTGGACACCAGACACACATGTGGTGCACACATACAAGCAGGCAAAACACTCCTGCACATAAAATAAAATAATAAATCTTTAAAAAGGGAAATAAAACTTTACCTTGGACATTGTGACAGACTGTACATTCAAGACATGGGTGCCTCACATGCCACATCCCACACAGGATCCTTCAGGTAATCCTGGGGTGGGGCTTTGCAGGTATGTACATGCCATGGAGTGCATGTGGAGGCCAGAGGTCCACCTCGGGTGTCAGTCCTCTCCTTCCATACTGTTTGAGATGTTCTCCTGATGCCACTACATACTCCAGCCTGGCTGGCCCCATCTCCCCATAAGAACCGGGTTACACATGTGCACAGCTGTGTCTAGCCTTGACCTATTCTGGAGATCCTAATCACATTCTCACATTGCACAGCAAGAGCCTTACCCACTGAGCCATCTCCTCAAGCTCAAGAGAATCCCTGTCTCTCCCACAGAGTAGTATGAATTTCAGTCTCCTTGCTCCAGAGTGAAGGCTTTTGGCTTCCTCCACCTGTAGACTACAGCAGAAGTTAACGGTTTGTGGAGCCTAAGACTAAGCCACCCAGATTCCATGACCATCCTTTCCCCTTGCTTTTTGTTTTGTTCTTTCATTGTTGGTATTTATCTCCTGTAGCCTCAAATTCAAACTGCAGCCAAGGCTGGCCTTAAGTTCCTCCTGCCTTTACCCTAAATGCTGGGATCACAGGCATATACAACCATCTCTCACATCACCTTCCTGCCTTTCCCCAAATGCTGGGATCACAGGCATATACAACCATCTCCCATATCACCTTAAACTCCTCCTGCCTTACCCTAAATGCTGGGATGACAGGCATGTACAACCATCCCCCATATTACCTTGTAGCTACCACACTACAGAAAAGCCCCATGTCAACAACAGCAGTCAGTGTCCATCGCCTAAATGGGAGCATAGAGGATGAGTCTAGCTCCAGGAACAATCTAACTATCCTCATATGAGACCCTGAAGAAGAACCTCTAGCCCAGATTATCCCAAAAGCCATTTGAGATAATAAATTGTTAATATTTTAGATCTCCAACTTTTGGAGTAATTTAGTACAGAACTGGCAGCAGAAGAAGCTTTGTTGAGAGTTTAAAGGAAAGTATTACCAAAAGCTAAACAGACCATGAAACTGGAACAACAGCCCAGTGGTTAGGAGCACTCACTCTTGCAGAGGACCAGGGCTCAGGTCTCAGCACCAACATGGTGGCTCACAACCATCCATAACTCCAGCTCCAGGGGATCTAACAACCTCTTCTGACCACCACAGGCACCAGGCATGCACATGATATGCACACATACATGCAGGCAAAACACTCATACACATAACATTAATAAGTCTAAAAAATTTAAAGCTAAACAGTTACATATTCCATGGAAAGTATTGTTAACATATGTAATTTATGACATAATAGTTAAAATTACTGTCCCTTGTTGTAGTACGGAATATGGAAACATCCAAATTCAATGATACAAAGAAGCTTCAAGACATAGTATTAAAATTACCACAGTTTTCACTCTGATGACATGTAAGAGGTGAAGGATGAGTTAAAATAAAATGTTACATATAAATGACCGAATGCTTTCTAAGTTCTAAATAGTGATTTCCCCCTTTTAAGTCACTTTAAAGGATTGATGGCTGACAAAATTAGAAAATGACCTCTGTGCACACATAAAGCTGAGGGCATTTTCAGAAAACAGGATCTAAAGATTGAGCCAAAGATCTGTGGGGTCACTTGCTAAACCTCAGGAAGTTTCCCAATGATGCTCCATACCAGTGAGTGAGTGGTTCTCCGCCTTCCTGATGCTGAAATCCTTTTAATACAGCTCCTCATGTCGTGGTGACCACCAACCAAAAAAATCATTATTTCAGAACTGTAATTTTGCTACTGTTATGAATCACAATATAAAATAATCTGTTTTTCTGATGATCTTAGTGACCCCTGTGAAAAGGTCATTTGATACCCAAAGAGTTGCAACCCACATATTGAGAACCACTATAAAACAGACAAAATTCAAACCTCTTCAGGGCATGCCTGGAAATACCTTCACACACATACACATACTCATGTCACAAATAAATTAATTCCTAAAAGCTGACACCAGAAGCCACAGAGAACTCATAGGAAGTAAAAAGAGTTTTTTACCTGAGAAAGATACCCAAGGATTCTTGTCTGCACTTGGATGAGATCCTGGACCTTAAATTGATGCCATAATCAGATCATGATTTTGAGAAGGAATTGAATGTCATTTCCATGGGAGGAATGTGACTTGTGATCAGAGACTGAACTGTGACAAATTCTTTTCCAGAGATGGCCATATATACAGCATCTTGTGTTCCCTTCTATGACACTGATGCTCCTCTCTTGAGGAGGCTCTATCACCCCCTGCTCATGCACCTGACTAGACCTTTTGACTCTCGGCAGTAGAGCTCAGAAGAAGGGATGTTATATGACCTCTGAGGCCAGTTATGCAATCCCTGCTAGCTTGTTGTCTTCCTATGTTCACTCTTGGAACTACACAATGGAATTCCATTGTGGAACTCTGTTGTGGAATATTATTTTAATTGGACAAAGATGTGTTAGATTTGTTTATGCTGTGGAATATTACTATAACTGTGTAAAGGGTGATGCCTTTGTTTCTGCTGCATTTGTTTAATTATGTAAAGATGTGTTGCATATGTTTCACCTTGCCCGCTGAGGGCACCTGATGATCTAATAAAAAGCTGAATGGCCAATAGCGAGGCAGGAGAAAAGATAGGCAGGGCAGTGGGCAGAGAAAATAAATAGGAGAAATCTAAGAATGAAGGAGAAAAAAGGAGGAGAGGAGGAGACACGTGGGGCAGAGGCCAGGCAGACATGAGAAGCAGTGAAAGGGGGATACACAGAAGGAAAGAAAAGTAAAAGCCCTGAGGCAAAAGATAGAGAAACAGGTTAACTTAAGTTTAAAAAGCTATCCAGAAACCAGACTAAGCTAGGCCAAGCATTCAAAACTAATAAGGCTAGCCAATGGTCTTCTTTGTGGAGGTAGAAGAATGTGAAGTGACTAGGTGAAATCAAGTGTGGGGTGTATTGCTTCCCAGGCCACCCTTTCATGTTTTCCCCGATCCAACAGCAGCTAGAGCTATATTTATATATTGATTATGTAGGTCAAGCAGTAGTCATTATGGAAAGAATGGGAGAAAAACAGTTCTTTGACAACCATAAAGATCCAGGAAATGTTACTCTAAAAGTCCCCAGAATAGCATCATCAGCTATGGCTCAAGCCTTCAACAGAAGCCTATGGGGAAACTCATATTCAAAGGATAACGTGGTTTTATAGCAATGGAAAGCATTTGCTCTTGTGGCTTAGTCATCTAAAGATGCTGCCTCTCAACACTATTGTGTTGACAATTAAGAATCCATATCCGTATAAATACAGATATCATATATCCTCAGTCAGTCACAGTCGCTTGTGTCTGGAACACATATACACACACACACACACACACACACACACACACACACACACAAATGTAAAAAGAAAAGTCCCACCACACTTGCAAACAATCATATCATAAGGCCTCGCTTCAAAAACAAAAGGCAAGCATCACCAAAGAGGTGAAAGTGTGAAACAGAGAACCCAGGCAGGAAGGGACCCGGAGAAATAAGAAGCAGAAGAAAATGCTTTAAATTATCATTAAAGCATGAAGAGATAAGAGGACATTTCCAAGAAGGGGATATTAAAAATGAGGGAGAGAGGGAAGGAGGGACAGTGAAGGGGAGATAAATAAAAATTTGATAGCAGAAGATTAAATTTCAAAAGGTGCCTAAGAGAGAAAGTTGTTGAAATCTCCTAGAAAAAGGACAAAGAGGTATACTGATACAGGGAGCCACTGTGCGATTAGGAAAAAAAAAAAAAAAAACTGGTGCTAAGGAAACCTCCAAGAACCCATAAGATGTCCCTGGCTAGGACTCCAAGCAATAGTAGAGAGGATGCCTAAACAAAACTTTCCTATAATCAAATGAATGACCACCCTAATTGTCATTACAGAACCTTCATCCAGCAATGGATAGAAGTAGAAGCTGAGATTAATAGCTACGCACCAGGTCAAGCTCCTGGTCCAGCTGAAGGGAGAGAGAGGAAAGAGACCAGGATCATGAGGAGACCCACACAGATGGCTGACCTGAGGCTGGAGAGATGGCTCAGAGGTTAAGCGCACTGATTGTTCTTCCAGAGATCCTGAGTTTAATTCCCAGCAACCATCTATGATGACATCTGATGCCCTCTTCTGTATAATGTATAATAAATAAATCTTTTAAAAAAAAAATGGCTGACCTGAGCTATGGAAACTGACTCTGATATAATCGCTGAAGAACCTTCATGGAAAGGAACTACACCCTCCAAAGGTACATGACTATCAGATGGTGTGGGCAGGTTGTGGAGCCTCTTGCAGTAGGATCAGACTATGTTCCTGTGCATGAACTGACATCTCAGAGCCCAGTCCCCACTCAGCCTAAATACTGGGATGAGGGACTTGGACCTGCCTCAACTGGATACTCCAGACTGAACTGACCCGCCTTGGGACTCCTCGCCCTCCTTAGGGGAGGACTTGGGGGGAGGGAAGGGAAGAGGAGCACTGATAGATATGGGGGGAAATTTTAAATAAAAAGAAAAAAGGGGCAAAGAGACAGAAAACAAGGGAGAAACAGCAAGAAACCCCAGCGAGTGCCTCCGAAATAAAACGAGGGCACAATATTTCCTGGATGAGAAGGGGAGGAAAGGGAAGGGAAACATGTAAATAAGAAGTTTCCAGAACTGAGAATATTAGCTGTGATTGAATTTACCCATCAGATGCCAACAGCATGAACTCTCAAAACACTGCCACAATGAACAGAAAATCCAAAAGCATCCACAAAGGAAATCAGCCACATGAAAATTGAGTCAAAATGACATCAGACTTCTCAATGGCGACACCAGACACTAGAAGAATGAGGACACATCTACAGAATCTTGAGGGATATTAGTTTGACCACATGCCCCATGTGCCTGACCAAACAGTCAAGGAAATGTAGGGTTAGAACAGTCCCAGAACACTAAGAACTAAACCATTCACCTCCTACACATCTGTCCTCAAGAAGTTACTAGAGGCGGACAGAAGTAAACCGAGGAGGAGGAGGAGGAGGATCACACAGTCCAGGAGACAGAAAAGAAGTGACCAAAAGTGATGGCAAAGAGAGTTCCTGTGTAACAGACATCTCAGCCAGGAGGGTAGGAGAGGTGTCTCTCCAAAAAGCATCCAGGGAAGGGCTGAGCATGGTGAAGTAAATCTTCAATCCCAGGCAGGCAGATCTTTGTGAGTTCAAGGCCAGCCTGGTCTACATAGTGTTCCAGGCCACTGTGAGATCACCTCAGAAAACAAACAAAAATGACTCTTCTCCACTTAAATTATTAAAGCAAAGAGACTTTTAATCACTGTATGGATATCATCACAAAAGACAATAGGACAGCAGCTCCTTAAGCCCTGCTTTGTAACAGTTTGATTTGGCTTTCTACTCAACTGCCAATTAATGACATGGCAACAACCAATCCCAACTACTCTTTTCCCTGTTAGCAATCCAGTCAGTTCCTGGTCCCCTGCTCGTCTTCATGTATCTGCTTCCATCACACTACAAAACACAAGTGCAGTGTGTCAGCTGCAGTTGCTCCTGTGCAGCCTCATCTGTAAGAACTTGCGTGACACTGGATTTCATCTTCATCAGTTTTCAGTGGTCAAAGGCCTCACCCTTGACAATTATGTGGCTAGATAATTGGTGGGTGTCCAATAGTCTACCACTTCTGCCACAACCAGAACTTAACCTTTATCTAACATATGTGGCATTCTTGTTTGACAGGTATCTTTTTAGAAGGTATAGTTTTGGATTGTATGTGCTAAACACACACCCCGAGCCCTTGGGAGGCTGGGGCAGAAGGACCTAGAGTCTGTGACCAACCTATATCACAGCAAGTCCAGCTCAAACATTCCTTACCCCCAAAGATGAGAGCTATTTTTGATTTAAAGTTTTTTGAGAGGATTTCATCAGACAGCTCTAGCTGCACTGGAACTCACTGTGGTGATCAGGCTGACCCCAGACTCAGTGATCCACGTGCCTCTGCCCCCTGGATGCTGGCATTAAAAGCTTGCCACCATGCCTGGCTCCACTGTTTTTTTTGAGACAAGTTCTTAGTTACTATACAGAGTAAGCCAGCTAGTCAGGGAGGCCAAAGACTCTGTCTACCTCCTCAGTGCTGGAATTACAAGTATGACCAACTTTTGTTCTTATTTATAGATACATGTGTAGGTCTATGTGTGGATTGTGCATGAGTAGTTGTCACAGAGGTCAGAAGCATCAGATCTACCTGGAGCTGAAGCTATAGGGTGGTTGTGAGCCACCCTAATATGGATACTGAATCTTCTAAACGTGCAGGATGCAGCACTCTTAACCACAGAGCTCACATCTGTGCCATGCTTGCACAGCAAACATTTTACCAAGCCATCTCTCCAGCTTTCCTCTTTAATGTTCACTCATCTTATGAATGTGGGTGCTTGGCCTACATGTAGGTCTGTGCCCGTGCATGCAGTGTCCAGAGACCAGAGGTGTTGGATCCCTGGGACTGGAGTTATAGATGCTTGTGAGCTGCCATGAAATTGCTGAGAAGAGCACTCGGTGTTCTTAACCACAGATCCCTTTCTCCAGCCCCTAATTTTGTTTGTTTTCTACTAGAGAGAAAAATACAAACACAAATCTAGACGACAATGCTTAGCAGCTCAACAGGAGTAAACCAGAGGTATCCCTGCTGGAGATCAGTGTAGGGATTCAGGGGTGAGTCAGAAAAGGGTTGAGGCTCAGAAGTGAGATAAGAGATTTTATGTCATAAATGAGACTCAGTACATGTGATAAGGTAACATAGAAAGTTAAGTCCACAAACAGCATTAAAGGACACTAGCGTACCTGGGCATGGTGACACACACCTTTAAACCCAGTATTCGGGAGAGGTAGAGGCAGGCAGGCCTGAGTTTGAGGGCTAACTGGTCTACAAAACAAGTTGGAGGACAGCCAAAGCTACACAGAGATCCTGTCTGGAAAAACCAAACCAACCAACACAGGAGTAAGTACTGTGTGGTGCCATGTGCCTTTATTCCTGAGATCAGATCTCCTAGGCACATCTCTGGGCTCAAGACTAGGCTGGTTTATACATGAGACTCTGCCTCAAAGGAAAAGGAAAAACATGAGTCTAAAAGTATCAAATATTATATCACAACTAATACAAAGGATACACATATTGAGTTAATATTTGATCTCAGCTAAAGGTGTCTGGACATGGTACACTGTTACTTCCTGCAGATTTGAACATTTCTGAGAACTGAAATTCAGCTGACATATTCTCAGAGTATCATAATGTAACAGTAATAATCACATGAACTTGAGAGAGAATGAAGGAGCAGTGGAAGACTTGGAGAAGGGGAGGAAATTATATAAATATAGTACTCTTGTATGAAATTCTCAAAAAAAAAATAAGAAAATATATACTGGTCTCAGCAGCAGCCATTGGCCAGCAGAGTTCTCCATCCTCCAGGCCTCAATGTCTGTGCCCCCAAGAGCCACCAGGCTCTGCGCTATCGCATCAGGACACCCTTCAACCTTCCAGCTACAAAGGACCCTTGAGGACCAACTACTAAATCTTTTTCTTAAGAATTTTTTGAGAGTGTGTGCGCCAATGTGCACACGCAAATGAGTATGTCTTACCATGTAGCTCTGGACCTGCAGTTACACTTACCTTTCTCTTTCCAGGACCAACAGGTCCTTGGAGACAGTGGCTGTTTTCACTTTTGTTACCTCTTTCAGCATACATGTGGCTCACAGGAAGTATAGTTTGTGAGGGGAGCCAAGAATGAATGAACAGGACTGACAGGTAAACAAGAGCATCCATCCAAAAAGGGAAAACCACCTCCAGGCCAGTTGATGGGCTCAAGTGATCTAAGAGAAAATAGGTTTAGAGTCTTTGTACTTGAAACCAAAAGTGTGGCTTAAGCTCTAAAATGAGAAAAGGTGGACAGAAAGAAGACAGAGTAAAAGCAGCAAAGCTAAACACAAAGACAAGGGCGTCCAATGTAAAGTCCAAGGGTCCAAGTCTAAGGGAACCTCAGAACATCACAAATTGAGTCCAAGGAAAACATGAAGAATTCTGACCAGGAAGAAAGCTCAGGAACGTAAAGGAACTTGCCACCAGGCAGAACCATCCAAGTTCAATCCCCAGAAGAGCATGGACCCCCTTAGGGTGGGTGTCCTCTGACCTCCAGAGACACCCCCAGCTGCACACACACAGGGGGATGAAGAGCTGCTGTCCTCCAGAGACACACCCAGCAGCTAGCTCGTGCTCGCTCGCTCTCTCTCTCTCTCTCTCTCTCTTGCTCTCTCGCTCTCTCTCTCTCACACACACACACACACACCAGGGATGAAGAGATGGCCAGCATTAAGAGCACTTTCTATTCCTGAGGATAATTCAAGTTCAGATCACTACACCCACATAAGCCCATCACAACCCTCTAGCTCCACAGGATCTGATGTCCTCTTCTGGCCTCTGAGGACACCAAACACATTAATAAAAATTAAGATCTTTTTACAGTAACATTACATACAAACTTGTATGTAAAGTTTGAAGAACTTTCTAACTACAAATCATCAAGAAGCACACACTTCCCTCTGGCTAAGACTCCTTCATACTGAGCACTTTCCCAGGAAACATCCTGCACATGGGCCACTGCCCTGTCCACAGAGCAACGGTGAGTCAGGCTCTAGGGAAATCCACTGACTCGGTAGACAGTAGAGAAACCATCCATGCAGCACATGAAGACAAGTTTGTACTTGAGCCCAGGCAGGTAAAAGGCCAAAAGGAGGAGAGTGACACAGTGAGACAGAGGCCAGAGGACCAGTGAGCCCTGATGACAGGGCCTTCCAGTCAGCTCATCCTTCTGCTCACCTTTATCACTCAGGAGACAGAGGAGAGGAGTCCCAGGACAGCCTGGGCTACAGAAACTCTATCTTGAAAAAAGAAAAAAAAAATGCTAGAGGTCTGAGACAAACAAGATTAGGTAGACAACTGAGCACAGGCATTGCCAAGGCACTCCCAGTAAGCCAGAAGCATTTCCTTCCTGCAAGAACTTGTCTTTCTAGGACCCTCCCTACCCTCTCCATGCTCTTTGCTCTCCCTGAAGGACCCCTCTTGCCCCTGAAAGTGGTGCCATCTGGGTTCCATCTTCACATCTCTTCTCTCTTCAGTCAACTCCCTGGGTGATTTATCCCTCACAAAAATCATTAACCATGGATGGTCTCTCTCCTGAGCTTCAAAGTCTATATACCCAGCTGCTGCTACCCAGAGACATTACACATTCAGATGTTGCGAACATACTGAACTCAGAAGCATCTTGAATGTTTCCCAAAGCCTCAAGCCTGCTGATGCAATATAAGCTCAATACTTAAATCTTTGGCCCCACCCCCTTCAAAAACACTCTACCCTTGGCCCTTCTCTTTGACTGGATTATCTACAGTTCCCAACACAACTTCTTCTAAAGCCCTCTTTAGGATGTATAAGCAATAAAGATGCTAACTCATACTGACTGGCCACAAAACCCTGAATGCCTAAGCTGGGAGGCTATCTCCAGAGAGAGGCAAGATCTACAAAACAAGTGAATGGTCACACGGAGGCTGGTCAGATACTGAAGGGCAAATGGATATGCCAGGGCAGCTGGAGCTGCCTACACTGCTTGGTCCCTTGGGCTCCAGATTCCCAAAGCTAAATGAAAACTGGATCAAGTCACTTCCCTCAAGAAAATTGTAAGGGAATCTCTGCTTCTTAGCATAAGACCTCAATTCCTAAGCAAGATTGTCCAAGCCCTGTACCACCAGACACACACACACACACACACACACACACACACACACACACACCCCGCAAACCAGGTGACTCCTCCTTCCTAAACCCTCTTCCATGAAACCAACCTGAAGGGCGCTAAAATAGCAGTCTGATGCCCCCATGTGGAGGTTTGGTTTAGTGGTACTGTGGAATTAAGCAGGACACGCCTCCCCCGCACTGGGCTACACACTCAATGAATGTTTTAAATCCTTATATGTCCAATGAGTCTAAAGATCAGTCTTCTAACTTCCAAATGCTGTGACTTAGAGTTGACAAGACTTAGAACCAAATGATTTTGACAAGTGTGCAACATCCCTGGGGCTGGAGAGATGGCTCAGCAGTTAAGACAAGTGTGCAACATCCCAAAGAAACCTTCTCTAGGGTGATTTAACCCATTCTGAAGGATTACTGACCATTTGAACAACTTAAGGACCCTAACACCCACTCCCCTGGCAAGGCGCACATCTACAGGACTAATAAAGAGCTTGGTAAGGCCTATATATTCTCATCTCTCCCTACCAACCCAGAAATCCCCAACTAGCCTGAGACACCACACATGCACTGAACAACTGCTGTCACATTCTGACCCTTACCAACTATCCTTCTCCCCTAGCCCAATAAATCAAGGCAAAACACACCTTAAGAAACTACTCTTCCTGGCTGGAGAGATGGCTCAGAGGTTAAGAGCACTGACTGTTCTTCCAGAGGTCCTGAGTTCAATTCCCAGCAACCACATGGTGGCTCACAACCATCTATAATGACATCTGGTGTCCTCTTCTATATATACTGTATACATAATAAATAAATAAATCTTAAGGAAAGAAAGAAAAGAAACTACTCTTCTAGGCTGAAGGAAATGGCTCAGTAGTTAAGAGCACTGGCTGCTCTTCTGGAGGACCCAAGTTCAATTCCCAGCACCCACATGACAGCTCACAACTATAACTTCACTTCCAGTAGATCTGACATGGTTTTTTTGGCCTCTTTGGTCACCAAGCACAAACATCATGCACAGGTAAACATGCAGGCAAAATACCAGTGTATATAATAAACCTTTACTGTTGTGACGCTGTTATGTCAAACTCTAAAGTCAAGGGCCATTCGACCAATAAATTGTTGGAGCTTTTCTTAGGTCTGATAATTCTATTGTTTAATGTTTGGGTTTAGGTATTGATAGGGTCTCATGTAGCCTCAAACTCACAAAGCAGCCCAATTTAACTTGTGATCCTCCAGCCTCTACCTGAGTGTTGGGATTCCAACTGTGCATCGCCATGCCTTGTGTTAGACAGCACCATGCAGTGCTGGGAGCTGAATCCAGTTTCAAGTATTCTAGAAAAATACTTTATCATCTGAGTACATTTCCAACCGCGATTTTGTTTGTTTGGTCCTTTCTGGGAGGGAGGGGAGATAGGGCAATGTGCTTTTAAACGTATGTGTATGGGTATTTGCCTGCATATATGTTTGTGTAACATTTGCAAGCCAGGTGCCCAGAGAGACAAGAAGAGCCCTGTCAGCTGTGGGCTGCCATGTGGGTGCTAGAAACTGAAACTGGATCCTCTGGAGGAACAGCCTCTGCTCTTAACTGCAGAGCCATCTCTCTAACTCACAGAATTAAGGGTTTGTCTGGGGGGCTGTATTTGTTTGTGTGTGGGGGGGTTTCAAGACAAGGGTTTCTCTCTCTGTGAATCCCTGAATGTCCTGGAACTCACTCTAGACCAGGCTGGCCTCAAAGTCACAAAGATCCTCCTGGTCCTGGGATTAAAGGCATGGGCTGCTACTTGCCTGACTAGTATGTTCTTAATCTCAGGTAACACTGAACGTCTAAGGGAAAAAGCCACGATGTCTACAACTTACTCTCTAGCTACAACAGAATACATGGACATATAAGTTCATATTAAATATATACAGGCCTAACTATAGATACAGATGTACAAAGAAATAGGAAAAAAGTAATATAGTTAAATACTGACAACTGGTGAATCTAGATAGAGGTTATATATTCTCAATTTCTGGGGGGGAGGGGGTTGAAATTTTTCAAAATAACTTGGGGAGTTTTTAAACTTACTCAACTTTAAACCTCAAAATGTTAGCTTTGCACTAGAAACTCAAAAACGAGCACAACTCTGTAGCATCACTCAGGCAATTCAGCAGACATGACATTAGAAAGCAGAGGGATGTGTGTGCGGACACATCTCCAACCTCAGTCCTCAGGACAAGGAAGCGCACACAGGACTATTGACTCAGGGCCAGCCTGGCTGTACAGCAAGCTCCTGCAGAAAACAGAGGACAAGAGTTGAAAACTCCAACACCAACTTACTGACAGGACATTTGGCCACTTCTTACAGCCAGTGCTTCTTCCTCAGGTCAACGAGGACGACAACAGGACCTCTGAAGAGGATACAGCAAAGGCTCCAAGCCTGGACCAGTGTGGCAAGAGCCAAGAGCAACATAAATATCTACAGACATAACTTTATTGAATACAAAGAGTTAGGGTGCAGAAGGGGTTAAGAGTCAGGCTCTGTGGCAGGCGGTGGCTTGTCATCATCAGGGGGACAATCGATGAAGTCAGCCAGCATAGCAGCTGTGTCATCTTGTTCCTTTTAGGGACAAAGACACAAAATTCAGTCACATACACAGGAGTAGGTCAGGCTGGAGCAAACCTCCCCCTTACATAAATAAGCATCTTTCCCCAGCCAGCCCCGTGCCCAGCCGTGCCCTCCCTGGCTGAGCCCTGACCTTTTCCTGGGGAGCTGCAGCTTCAGTCGCTGTCCCCATCTCTTCTTCTGCAGGTGTCTCAGGTGGGGGTGGCACCTTGTCACCTCCGCCCTCAGTCCCCTCTTCCAGCAGGGTAGGGGGGGCAGAGGACTCTTCTTCCACCAGCTCCCGAGGAGGCCCTGCTGGAGGGCTTCTCCGTTCTTGCTCCACTTCCTCCTGGGAGGGGAGCACCTCCGGGGCCAGGGTGGGAGCCCTCTCAGGCCCTGGCACCTCCTCTGCCCCTGGCTCTTCCACTTCTAATAAGAGCCCAGGCTCAGGTTCTGCCTCGGGCTGTACTTTGGGGGAGTCTGTGGGTGGCAGAGCAGGAGGCAGCGTTGGGGGTGGAGGTCCACCTTCTTCTACCTCTCCTCCTGCTGAACCAAACTCTACATCCTCTACCTCTTCCAACTCTTCTTCCTCTTCCTCTTCCTCTTCCTCCTCTTCTTCTAATTCACCTTCCTCCTCCTCAAACTCCTCCTCAAACTCTTCTTCTTCCTCTTCTTCCTCTTCAAAATACTCTTCTTCATCTTCCTCTTCTTCCTCAAAGTCTTCCTCCTCCTCCTCCTCCTCATCTTCTTCCTCCTCCTCCTCTTCCTCCTCTTCTTCATCACTGCTGTTGATATTAATAACTGTCAAATCTTCTTCCATGGCTGTGGCTCCTCCTCCTCCTCCTCCTCCTCCTCCAGGCGTCCCTTCAGGGACCAGCTGGGGTGGTGGAAGTGTCACAGGACCAGAAACAGGTGGGGGAGGGGGCGGAGGGGGCGGTAGAGGCCCTGGAGTTGCAGGCAGTTCTTCAGAATCCTCCTTGGCTGGCACAGGAGGGGAGGCTGTTGGTGGGCCAGTAGGGGCCACAGGGGGAGGACTGCCTGATGGTGGTGGAGGTGGCAGGGATGGAAGCCCCTCAGGTACAATCACCACACTGTCATCAGAGTCGCTTTCCAAGGAGATCTCCACATCAGATGCCTCCTCCTTATCATAGTGGACAAAAGCTGGCCTGGGTACTCGCCCCCCAAAAGTCTCCTCTGGAGGTATGCTAGGTGGAGGGGTCCCACTAGGAGCAAGGACAGGGTCCTCACTGGAGCCTGCACGGTGGTTTTCAGGGCCAGGAAGGAGCCTGGGTGGGACAGCAGACACCAGGCCCGGGACAGAGAGCCCTAAGTGGTTGGCTGTTGCTGGAGGTCCAGGGCGAGAGGGCACAGGGCCTGTGGATGGCACAGGGCCAGCTGAGGAGATGGAGCCTACTGTGGGAATGGGGCCTGCTGAAGGTATTGGGCCTGGAGATGGCATAGCACCTATGGAGGGCATGGGACCTGGAGGATGGAAGGCTGGAGCCCTGAATGGAGTTGCGGCCTCAGGAGGAGGAACTGGGGCAGGTGTGGGGCAGGCAGGGCCTGAGCTCTGCAAGGGAGGAACTCGAGGGTGTGTCAGGGCAGCACAGGTCACTAGGGCTTCTGCACAGAAAGAGGAGACCTGAGAGGGGAGAAAGGCAGGCATCAGAACACAGGGGCTCCGGACGCAAGCATCACGACAGAATAACCCAGAATCAAAAATCTGGCCCAGTGAGCAATTACCTCAAGACTATCTTCCCCTTGGCCAAGAGAGAAAGCTTTTAGGGCGCAGGCAAGAGGAGGTGGGCAGCGAGGGGAAGGTGCCAGCAGTAAAGCCAGCAGCAGGCGGTAGAGCTCTCGACGACAGCAGGAACTGTTGTAAGGGGAGCCACTGAGAACCTCACCAGGCTGGACACTTAGAACCAGGGGCAGGACTAGGTCATGAAGTCTCTGAAAAGAGAACAGTAAGTCTAGAAATGTCACCAAGACCACCCCACCCTTCAAGGCCAGGGCCTTAGTCCCAGGTTCCAATGAGCCCACCTTTGGGGTAAACACTCCCAAGTGCACAATGTAGGGACCCTCCCCAGACTCCAAGAGGACCATCTCTACCTACCCTGTGAGTCTCCTCCTTGATGAGAGGCCCACACATGAGAATGGTCCGGCTGAGACCTGAGAATAGAATGGTATGTCACAGACAGACTGAAATGCAAAGGCACACAGGCCAATGGGGCACCCAATTCTGCCACTGCCTACCCTGGGCAAGGCATTTACCGTCTCGGTTTTCTTCCACTGGTATAAAATAGGAACACTAGATAATACAGTAAGACATTATCAATGTGTACCTGCATACTTGAGGAAAACCGGCTTCCCCTTGACAACAAGATAGCAGATAGTAAGAAGACTTGGGACCCCAAAGGAAGTCATTCACTTGTCTTCTTCCTAAATCCCCATAGCTCGGCAAGGCATACGAACCCCACTGGCACAGATCCATGGATTCCAACACCCCTCTCCCCACCGGGCGTACTCATACTGCCCCTGCTACACAGTTCATATGTAAAATGCCTGAGTAAATTAAACTAAGACTTTGGAAGATCAGGAAAAACTACCAGATCCCCAATCTATAAGCAGGAAAGAAGAGTACTCAAGGCGGCATGGCCTGACTCTGTCTTACCATTTCCCATCCACCCACCTCTCAGGGCAGCTGCACACACGTCGCTGTTGGCATTTCTGTCCCCTTTCCTGTGACTGGCTGGAGCCAAGGCATCTCCCACACCCATA
Source organism: Sigmodon hispidus (assembly GCA_004025045.1). Lineage (NCBI taxonomy): Eukaryota > Metazoa > Chordata > Mammalia > Rodentia > Cricetidae > Sigmodon > Sigmodon hispidus. The sequence goes on along the minus strand of PVIH01005700.1, from coordinate 26,366 downwards.
TCGAGCTTTAGCTTCTTAGGGGCACTTGGTTTCCCACTTTGCAAACCTCCATCGGAGCTTCCCCTGGTACCACACAGCTTGTGGTAAAAGAAAACACAGTCACAGGTACAGGCAAACAGGAAGTCAGGATAGTCAGGAAACAGGCACAAGAGGTGGGGGAACAGGAGGTTTCACTCACCTTAAGAGCATCTGCTGGTGGAGAGATGTCAGTGAGTAGGTGGGTGAGCAAGGCCTCCCCAGAGGCTCCTCCCTGGAGCACACCTGCTGAGGCCCCACATACCTGCACCCACAGCTCTAAGATGGCATACACCTTGGTCCGAATGGTGCTGGAGTAGGAGCAAGGAAAGCAGGGTATGAATGGAGGACTAAAGAGCCAGAGCCCCCGGGGCACCTGTGCATCCCCACCACCCTCTCCACTCTATTCCCTTTCTGGACAATCACCTGTAAGGCCTCTCCTGGTCTGGAGCCAGAGTATCTCTCCCAGTGCTCCAGGCATTGAGGACCTGGGGAAGCAGGCGGCTGATCAGGGCCCCAAAACGCAAGAGTTTGCCTCTACACCTGGGGGCAGAGGATGGAACAGTGGCCTTCATTTCCAGCATGCTCACTCCCTTCTCCACACCATGCCAATCCACTTACGCAAGGATCAGTGCAGAGAGCAAGTCCAAGGCTTCAAGGTGGATAGAGGGCAGCAGCAGCAGCCTGAGGGGACCATCTCCAAGTAAGTTCTGAAAAAAAAAAAATCATCAAAAGAAAGATGGAAAAGGGGGAACCAGAAAAAGAAAGAGAGCAGGTACATCAGACTGTACAACATGAACCCACTCCCTGGCCCAACTCAACTCAAAGCCATCTCTCATCCTGCAGGAAAAGGATAGCCATGCCCTTCAACAACAACTTGGCTCATCCCCAAATTCACTCTCTGCACTGGCCACAAATGGTTCTGCTCTATGTGAGTGAGTCCACTGACAGTCACACATGTGTTGGGGACATACTTTCAGAGATAACCATGTGATATTGTCCAGGTGCCCAGGGTCCAAACTGAGGCTACATGTGAAAGACCAATCCACTCACAATGTTCTTACTACTGATGCTGAGAATCCGGCAGATGAGGTCCAGGATTTCCTGTACAGGAACGGACACAGGAGCTCCAAACTCAGAGCTAGAGAACCAGAACAAAGATAACGTCAGAGCAGTCACCCCAACTTGACTCCATACACCCACGACTTCTCCAACCCCAAGACCATTCATTCCCTCCAATAGCTACACACCTGAGCATGAGCCCCAGGCAACGGGCTAGCCCTGAAAACCTCTGCCGAAGCTGGAGAAGGACATGAGTGCTATCATCTTCTGAAGGGGAAAGCAGCATCTCTACTTCAGGGTCTTCATTCTGCACAGGAGCTGGGCAGCAACACAAGCACTTGTACACTCTGTCTTTCTCCCATCCCTCCTTTTTCATTTGTGTGAGCTGCCATGTGGGTGCTGGGACTCAAACCTCACTTCTCTGAAAGAGCAGTCAGTGCTCCGAACCACTGAACCATCTCTCCAGGCCCCGTCCTTTTTCTTCATCTGTGGTAGATGACCCACCCACTTATGTTCCCATCAGAAACCCACTGTCCTGTCTCTGGACCACCCTCCTGCTCCCTCCTGGCACAGCCCATGGACATCCATCTCCTGACCACAATCCCTACCAGTCTCTGCTCCCTCATACAGGGTCCCCAGCAAGCTGTGCAGTGAAGTCAACAGGCTATGCAGCTCCTGCTCCCAATTCTCTGTGTGCTTCAGACCCTGGGAAAAGCCAGCACCTAAAGAGGGCAACCTGGAGTAACACTCGCAGGCCAGCTGCAAAAGGGCAGAAAGCTGGTCAGAAAGGAACTAGCTCAGCCACTGGTCTCCCACTCTACTAAGGCCAGAGAGAATCAGATCAACAAGGGCTCAAGGCACAGTGAGGCTCAAGTCTCCAAGAGGACAAGAGTCAGTATTGTATATGTTAACAGGAAGAAAGCAAGAAGAAGGTACAAATACTTTAACAAATAATGCCTAAGAATGAGCCATAAGGATGCCCTAGCTCAGAGCCCCTGGGCTCCATGCCTTTCCCTTCCCTTTACCTGTTGGAGCTGAGGATTCAAGGCATCTAACCGAGAGAGGAAAAAAGAGGCCAGCTTGCCCTGGAGGAGGGAAGACAGGAAGAGGTTATGGGGCAGTGACAAGATTCTACAGTCTTTCCGTGTGAGATTTTGCTCTCCTATACAGGAAGCATCATGCACCCACGGGGCAGGGACAGGTATTAGCAAGTGCATTTCTGTGATAGAGAGACACATCCTGCACATGAGGTCTGGTTCTTGGCCTCCTTCCTGGGAGAAAGGGCCTTGCCCTTGTCTCCAAAACAGTTGGGCTCCCTCTGTTAGTTTTTACAAATGACAGTCATCTTTCTCTCTGAAGCCAAAAATGACAGTTCTGAAAAACAGAAATACCCACACCCCAACTCCATGAGTTGATATACAGAAAAGACCCAGGCTAGAATTAATGCACTCATTGCCCAGAGGGATGGGTATGGGACTAGGTCACAAGAACAGGCTGGGGTGGGGGTGGGGGGATCGAAGAGCAAAGGCAGCAAATCTCAGAGCTGCCACCTATCTGTCAGCAGGTGTGGAGTAAGTGTTCAGCCTTAGGTCCACAATTTATTTGGGGTCAAAAGAATGGGGCTTGTGAATATGAGTAATAGTGAGGTAAGTGCATTAGTAGTTTCAGTAACTGTAAGTAGACTTCTCAAGTTTCTCTTTGTTCTCAGACAGGGTTTCTCTGTGTAGCTCTAGCCGCCCTAAAACTCACTTTGTAAATCAGGGTAACCTTGAATTCAGAGAACCACCTGCCTCTACCTCTCCAATGCTGGAATTAAAGGACACTTAAAACACTTGGCTATATCTCTCAATTTGAAATGCAATCATGCTTATCAGCAGGACCAATGGCTATCAGCAATGAACTCATTTGTTCCTTTCAAATGGTAAGAATAACACAACTTAACAAATCAACTGCATGCAACACAAGTTCAAATTACAGAATTAACAAGACCTAGTTCTATAGTGAACTATAATTCTAAGCTGCCTAGGAACCCAAAAGTAGGGCTCAGTCCCCCTGACTATTTCCAGCTCTTACTCCCCTCCTAATGTGGGCAATCCTGATATGTGCTCTCCATAACTTCCTATGGAAACCAGGCCCCTGCAGACTGCAAACCAACAGACTGTGCAGACCTGCCAGTGATCACCTGAGGTTCATGACTACTTCCTTTAAATTCACCAGGTACAATACCCTAAGGGAAACCAAGATAGTTCTCGATCCCTGACTATCCATCCCTATGGCTTCTAGGTGTGCCATATACTCCAACAAAGTCTCTGGAGGACAGGTAAAAAACAGAACTTTTATTTCTATATTTCTTCTTGTCACTGAAGGAATGCTCTCTACCTTAAAATAACTACATTAAAGCATGACCTCTTTCTGAGGAGGCTGAGGATGTAACTCAGTGGTTGGATTGAGTGAATCCACTCCACAACAGAAAAGAAAAATCCAAAAATCTGTCCTGATCACTTACAATTTCTATTAGTTGTGATTAAGAACACTCATATGAAAATGAAGAATCAATACAAATATGTTTACTGAGAAAAAACCTGCTTTGAAACATATTATAAGTAACTAGCTACAGTGACACACACTGTTATCCACAAACAATATGTACCAACACCTCCAGTAGATAGTTGAAACCATTAATTCCAATTTATGTGGATTTATGTACACACACACACACACACACACACACACACACACACACACACACACACGGAGAGAGAGAGAAAAGGCTGCATGTTTTTTATGTTATAAATAATTCCAAATCACATATATAGTAGGTTTTATGCTTATTCTGTTTGGATTATACATATTAGATTAACCTCAAACTCACAATCCTCCTGCCTCAGCCACCTTAAGGTACCGGCACCCCAGTCTATGATTTTCCTATACACACTATTTAAGTGATACACTGGGTACACTAAGAGCTTTACTTCTAATGATAAACCAGAACAATTATAACAATAGGCTGCTCTTGAGTTGTACACAACTGAATTCTCTTTCTCATCATCTTGGCTGCTCTCTGCATTGCCAGACAATTACACGACCACGGTGCTTATGTTCAAACAACCCTTATTTTACTTTATGATAACCTCAAGTGCTGTTAACTCAGGCAGACCAAAGAAAAGCTGTAAAGTAGTTCCTTTAAGTGAAAAGGCTGAAAGTTCTTGACTTAATGAGAAAGGGGGAAAAATGCTGACATGCTAGGATCAACTGTAACAACAAGTCTTCTTGAGTGAAACTGGCAAGGAAAGACATATCATATGAAAGATAAATGCTTGGTGGCAAGTACCTTATCCATGACAAATCCATGCTACTATTTCTGCCTGAACAAGGGTAGCTTAAACCAGAAAAAACAAAACCAGAAAAAGGGAGGTGTTAATAAAGTCTTTGTAGCACCATTCTTCCTAAAGGGAACTCTTAGTGTTTAAAAACAGACAGGACAGCAGAAAAACCAAGCCAGGCATTCTAGAGATCCAACAGGCAGAACAGAAAGAGAAAGGGGTTGAACACGTGGGACTGGAAGTGTAGCTCAGGGGTAGAGGTTGGAGAGATGGCTCAGCTGTTAAGCACACTGGATGTTCTTGCAGAGAACTCAGGGTTGGTTCCCAGCATCCAAATGTCAGCTCACAACCATCTGTTACACCTTCTGGCTTCTGCAGGCACCAGACACATGTAGTTCATAGAGAAATATCAAAGCAAAATACTCATACATATAGTTTAAAAATAATAAATCTAAGTTTAAAAATTAATAAAATAGGGAGGAAGGGAGAGAAGAGAAAAGGAGTTTATGGGCTAGAGAATGGGCCCTAGCATTGAATAGATACAAGCTTATACACTGTGAAAACTGCTTTAGTAAAACGCTGACTGGTCAGTAGTTAGGAAGCAAGCAGAGGTGGGGCAACCAGACTAGGAGAACTCTGGGAAGAGGAAAAGAGACATAAGCAGGCATCAGCTAGACACTGAGAAAGCAGGATGAGAATGCCTGCCTTAATGAGAAAAGGTAACAAGCCATATGGCTAAACACAGATAGTTATGGGTTAATTTACGTTAAGAGCTAGACAGTAATAAGCTTGAGCTACTGGTCCAGTAGTTACTATACTATTAAGCCTCCGAGTCAACTATTTGGAAAGCAGCTTTAGGACCTGCGAGGTAGAACAGAAAAACTTAGAACTACACAAGCTCCAAGCCCTTAGGCAGGTAATTTACGTCAATGTCTTCACTGTGAGAAATAAGTAAGGACTCCATGGGAGTACCATTATACAATGGTTGTTGCAATAAGAGCTTAGGGATGGAATCTAATGTGAAGAGCTCTCACAGTTTCATAAGTACTTACTTTCAGAGAGCCGCAAGCCCGGGGAAAATAGGTCACACAAGCCTTCATTCCCTCCAAAGCTGATTGTTCACACTGTGAAAAAAGCAGAAATCAGAAGAAAGAGACTAAGTACCAATGGCCCATACCCTTCCATCTCATCCCTGGCCCTAAGGTCCCATATATCATTTTCTATCCTCACAGTTCCTAAATCCTACTCCCCAAGCAGTTCCCACAACATTCTTTAATCCAAACAGTAGAAAAGCCAGAACTACAGTCTCACCTCCGGTCTGAGGCCCAGCAAGGAAGTAAGAAGCCCAGGAAGGTGGTTGGTAGAGATGTCCCGGAATAACGTAGGAAGCTGGGATGCATATCGAAGCAGATCCCTCAGGATAGCCACGGCCAGCTCCATGGTGGGTGGTGAGTCCTGGGACTAAAAGCAAAGGCACCCATGGTGCAAACCTTACCTTCACTGTCATTGGAAGGGGGACAGGAGGTATAACAACACCACAGCTAATGTCAATATTACCATCACATTGACCATCAACAAGAAAGAGAATAAAGAGGCTACAAAAGGAACGAATGGGTTCGACCCTCCCACTCTCTTTCTTCATCTTCCCGCACTGTCACCATGGTTGGTGTGCACGAATGTTCTGGCTGGTGCTCCCAAGAGCATCAACAATGCCGAGAAAGGCAAATGCCAGGTCCTCATCAGGCCCTGCTCCAAAGTCATTGGTTTCTGACTGTGGTGATGAAGCCTGGGTACATTGGTAAATTTGAAGTCATTGATGACCCCACAGAGCTGAGAAAATCGTCAGGCAGGCTGAACAAGTGTGGAGTGACAAGCCCTAGATTTGATGTACAACTCAAAGACGTAGAAAAATGGCAGAACAATCCACTCCCACCCTTTAGTTTGGCTTCATGTACTGACAACCTCAGCTGGCATCATGGAGCATGAAGAAGCAAGAGGAAAACACACAGGAGGGGAAATCCTGGGATTCTTTTTCTAGAGATGTAAAGCATACAAATAAAAAGCATCTGTGGGGGTGGGGGAGGAATGTATGTATCTCTAGAAAGGACATGTTTACATTTTAGTATCTAGTGCCTGGAAAGCTGGGGATATCTACTTGCCTAGCATGCATGAGGCAGTGGGCTCCATCCCCAGAACCTCAAAAATAAATTACTAAAATGTAGGGTTGGAGAGATGGCTCAGTGGTTAAGAGCACCGTCTGCTCTTCCAGAGGATCCGGGTTCGGATTCTCAGCACCCACATGGCAGCTAACAACTGTCTGTAGTTCCAGTTCCAGGCAAACACCAACGGACGGACGGACGGATGGACGACTTGGTTTTAGGACTCTTCTGGAAAATTAACAGGAACCTAAGGGCTGGATTACTGGGCATATACCTTCTTCTAAACAAGAGAAGGTCATGTGCCAACAACACAGAAAATATTAACTAAGAATATCTGAACAGCCAAAACTTGCAGTGCCTGTAATCCTAGCTATCGAAGGCACTACAGCAGGAGGGTGGCTCAAGAGCAGGACTTGAGAGGACAGCCTGAGTTTTATCGTAGCTCAAAAATAATTTTCTTTTCTTTTTCTTTCTCTCTCATTTGTTTAGTTATTTGTTTATTTGAAAGTCAGAGAACAACTTCCATGAGTCAGTCTTTCCTTCTATTGTGTCCAGGAATGAACTAAGGTTCAGGTGTGGCACAACCCACCTGCCAAGCCCCTTAATTTTAAAAAGGAAGACTAGTCGGGCCCACGAACTACAAACAGGCCTTCAACGCTGTCTAGCAGTCTTACATTTCTCTCCAGCTAGCTTTCTCCATTGAATTTGCAACTCCCAATTCACTCCATTACTTTCATTGTGCATGGCCTTCCCTTCAATTTGACAGGGGGAAAAAAAGGAAGCCAAAGACCTGGGCTACCTTGGCTTCTAACTCCCAAAACTGAAAACCAGGCCTTGTCATCCGACCTTATTCGCGGCCCCCCCCCATGCACACTCGTCCCTTTGCTGGGCTCTGCACTGACCTTCCTCTCTTCCCACTGACATGTGCACTCTCAAGTAGCTACTATCTTAGAAATTCTTTGAGAAAATACAAAAGTGTCCCCCAAATCCCAACAACTGCCCAATTCTGGCTCTTCTGGTAATCAGAACCTTAAAAGAATCTTGTATCTCCCTTACTTCTATGCCTCTTCTCGATGTTGCTTCTCATCCCAATCCAATTTAGCTGTGTCAAAAACACTTTCAGGAGCTTATTAACTGCTACTGTAAATGACTCTGATAAATCTTATTTCACCTCAACAGGAGGAACAGAGGTGACTCCCCCTCTTTCCTCATGTACTCTCCTCTGGAATCCATCCAGCCCACAATCTCACTCCTCCCTCTTCCTTGGGTTTCATCCAACCCACAATCCTGATTATCTCTTTGGCTTGCTCTGTGTCACTCTCCGCCTCTTCAGTAAACTCCTTCCCCTCCACAGACCACTGAGCATGGTATACACTTGGAGCTGACAAGATCACATGCCAACCAACCCCCCACTCCCACCCCACGCCCAAGTATATTCACTACTGGCTAAGGCTGATAAGTCCCCATGTAAAAACAAACCAACAGGAAGCCCTCTTCCAGGTCATGGTCACACCAAGAGGATGTCTACTGAAAGGGCTGCTACTCAACACCCCAGGTCACACTCACACTCTTTTCCTCTGTTCCCTGAGCCTTGACTGCCTTCCAATGCTCTAAAGGCTACAAATCGTGTTGGTCACCTCTTCTCCCTGAAGCCAATCAATCATGAGACTGCTCACTTGGCTCTCTGTCAAACCCACCTCCCTCTATCAGCTCTCACCACCACCACTTCCAGACAACTCCTAATGTTCCTCTACCCCCTTACAGTCATCTAGCTGGTCCTCCTGCTCCCGGTGTCCTCTCCTTACTGGTCTTCCTGCTCCTGGTCCTCTCCTTACTGGTCCTCCTGCTCCCAGTGTCCTCTCCTTACTGGTCCTCCTGCTCCTGGTCCTCTCCTTACTGGTCCTCCTGCTCCTGGTCCTCTCCTTACTGGTCCTCCTGCTCCCAGTGTCCTCTCCTTACTGGTCCTCCTGCTCCTGGTCCTCTCCTTACTGGTTCTTTCTTCACTTAGCACTCAGAGTGATGATGTTATCATCCCCACTTGAGCATCACTACTATGGTTTGCATAGCCTCCAAATTAAATCTACTGGTTCTTAATCCCCAATACAATAGTGCTGAGGCAGCATACTTCACTGAGTCAGAAAAAGATAGTTACTGCAGGAGCAGTTCTGTGACAGAGGAAAGCTTGGCACACAAGCTCACTCACTCTCATCCCCACCCCAGATCCCACTGATGCCACCCATCATGTTATAATGAAGCAAACAGGTCTTCAAGAGATGGTTCCCCTTCAACATGCATGCTCCTCCTTCTAAAACCATGATTCAGACAAACCTGTTCTCTGTGTGTGTGTGTGTATGTATATATGCACATACATATATACACATATATATTTATCTGGGGCATTGTGTTACAGCAGCAAAAACTTTCTTAGAACCTCTAATGAATTGCCAGCACTCAGAGAATAAAAGCCAAATTCCTTATAAAGGCCTAGAGCTAGTTCTTCTATACCCACCTCCCCAAGTGCACCTCAACCCACCAGCCTGCCTGTTTACAACTCTTCCAATGACCGACTTCCTCTTCTATGGAGCTTTTACACTCTTGGAATAGTGTAGCCCAATTAACTACTGATCAGAACAGAAAAGCAGAACTACTGGCCCTGATCCCTACACGCCACTCTAGGTCGGGTCAGACCCCTAGTCTGTATTCTCAGAGAACTAGTCTTTACTGTAATAGGGGTCGCTCTGCAGTCAGTTACATCCTTCTCAGCTCATGTGACTTCCCTTAGACTAGAAATCTGCAAACTGTGGCATGTGAGTATATGATTTTGCATGGCCCATAAGCTAAGATTTTCTTTTTCCATTTTATAGGAATGAAACACAGTACTTAGCAGAAATGGCTAAACTGCTATCTGCAAATTGTTCATTCATAAGAACATATCCCAGTCCCTATATGGACTTAAGAGCAATCCAAGTGGAGTGCAAGCACGTCCTAGCCTAAGCTAGCACACCACACAGCTTGCTTATGAAGTAACTAAGCACAGAGAGTGCAGGGAGTATGAGAGAGCATCACAAGGGTAACAAAGCAGTAAATGGAAACACACAAGTACTCATAGAAAACTTCAGAGGTATCCCGCCACTCTTAGGAAAGGAGACAGTGAAGCTGAGAGCTACAGTGTGTGGAAGAGCAAGCGAAGTAAGCTAACAGATAAAACTATCCAAGTCTAGAAAGATCTCTAGTCAAAGCTTCATCTCCTCTATCCACAAAGCAAAAAGTTTGTTTTCACTCATTCTGACCCCAGAGGTAATGTCCAAACAACTTGACCCATCCTGGGGGCAGGACAGAGGGGAGCAGATCCTTACCTGCAACACCTGCTGAATGCTCCGAAGCCAAGAGACACAGTGCTGCTGGAACAACTCCGTGGGGCTCTCACTTACCAGCAGGGACATCAGACACAGGCCTTCAAACCTTACAAACCAGAGGGAGGAGGAGACGTCAGAGAACACCTACTGCCTGCCTGCCCTCTTATGGTCACTGGGCTGTAATAAGACTCCATCCCAAGATGTACAGTGCTTTCTACCTCATGAAATGGGGGGGGGAGAGCCACGGGACTCAGAGCGAGGATCAAGTAGAGAAGAAGCAGAGCTAATCTCAGTGAGGAACGGGAGATGGAAATGGTGAGTTTAATTTGAGTAAACCCAGAGAAGAAAAGGAAACTCTCCACAGCTTCCGGAATGGGAAAAAAATCTCTTGAATCCATGGAGAGAGGACAAAGGATAGGCAAATAAATACATACTCAACTCACTTCCTAAAGGCATGCCATCCAAAGAAAGAGGGTCAAAGACTTACCGAGTTTTGATGGAACCAAGATGTACATTGCTGATATTCACCAAAGCCCCAAGAGCTGAAAGATTCTAAAGTGGAAGAAAAAACAGGAGTGAATCAGGCAAAGGTCACTAGAGATGCAGAAGCTCTTCAAGCCCTTCACTGTCCTAGGGCGGCTTTCTGAAGGTGCACTTTCTGAGTCCAAAAAGGCCTTCAGCCTGGGTCACAGCTGTCGGCCTGTCTGACCTCCTCCCTTACCTCTCAAACAAAAAAAGAAAAAAGAAAAAGAAAAAAAGAAAAAGAAAAAAAGAAAATCAGAAAACAAAGAGGACAGCCCAGGGGCTGGAGAGATGATTCAGAGGTTCAGAGCACTGGCTGCTCTTCCAGAGGACCCAGGTTCAATTTCCAGCACCCAGGTGGCAGCTCATAACTGTCTGGGCTCCAGTTCCAGGGGATCCAACACCCTCATAGATATGCATGCAATCAAAACACCAATGTATATTTTTTAAAAGATTTATTTATTATATGTGTGCCTGCAGGCCAGAAAAGGGCACCAGATCTCATTGTAGATGGTTATAAGCCACCATGTGGTTGTTGGGAACTGAACTCAGGACCTCTGGAAGAGTAGCCAGTGCTCTTAACCTCTAAGCCATCTCTCCAGCCCAACATCAATGCATATTAAAATTTGGAAAAAAAAAAAACTGAGCTAAGAGAGGACAACATAACTCATCTAGTAGATTTCAACTATAAGGATTGTTTTACCTTAGGAAACATCCCTTATCTCTGCAAAGTACCCAGCATAGAGACTTCCAGAAATGCTAGCTGAATAAACACCACCACAATCCTCCTGTCACTCACTTCCTCCCATTGCTGGCTTCTTTATAGAGGTGCTGAGAACATCAACATGGTCTCAGCCAGGCCACCTTCCAACCTTCCTCACACAGAGAGGCCTCATCAGCTCTGTCACAAGCAGCCTCTCCACCACACTACCCAGAACACCAGACTCCTCTCAGGCACCCAAGCTCCCGATGGCAATGGCGGGAAATTATTTATTTTAACTCAGAAAGACACCTAAAATTATCCATTCATTCTTTTGTTTGGGCTTTTTTTTTCCAAGCTAAGATTTCTCTGTATAGCCCTAGCTATCCTAGAACTCACTCTATAGACCAGGCTGGCCTCAAGCTCACAGGGATCCACTTGCCTCTGCCTCCAGAATTAAAGGTGTGTGCCACTGCCTGGCTCGTGGTTGGAAGAAGTAAGACAAACTGAATGTGGCGTTAACTTGTGCACTGCACTACCCTTGTCCATACCATCAACATGAACAAGCAACACTGCTGAGCAAGACAGTGTATGCCTTTAATCCCAGCAATCCCAGATTCGGGCAGTTGGAGCTCAATGAGTTCCAGACCAGCCAGGGCCATGTAGGTTGAGACCTTGTCTCCAAAAGGGGGTGGGGTGGGGTGGGGAGGGGATAGAAAGACAACTTCACTAGCTGCTTATGAAAATGTGTAAGGAACCACGTTCTAAGGATGGCATTCAGGTTTCTAGTTGGCAGGACCGAATGCATGTGAATACCTCCTCACTAGCCCCGACTCTACCCACTGTCTTTCTTTCAACATCTAAGCCCCTACCCTTAACGTTATTTTCCGTTCCTACCTACCATGGGGCCTCCTACATAAGTGTTCCTCTAACGTTATAACCATCCCTTCTATTTTCTTTCACTACCTAAACCTCGGCTCATTTTAAACTCCTTTGGAGAAATCTCAATACTCTAAACCCAGTTAGGGGCTGCATACCAGATTCAATTTTATATTACAGTATTTTGCTCATTGCCACCATGGCTGCAACTGAAGCGCCTAGTAGGCGATTAAGTCCTTAGTTAAGAGCTAGTAATTATTGGTGTCCAATTTCCCCAGGGAAAATGCCCCCAAAAAAGTTTCGCCAAACGAAAAAATACTGAAAAGCATTCAACTAGGTAAGTGATCGGCCTGGAACTGAATCCTTCCGTCCCTTTAGCCTGTCAATGACCTAGGAGAAACAGGGTCTAATTTTTCAATGGGGGAGCCGCAGATAATGAAACGCGTGGCTCTCAGCCCCCGAATGGTGAGGACTACTCTCTACCCTCAACTCTCCTTTCAAGCTCACAGCCGCAGCTTGAGGAAGGCGCGATCACCATCCTGGCTGCCTCACCAGCCTTTCCACAGCGACCACGCAAACCACGGACTTACCTGAGCCCCACCCACTGTCCCATGCAGCCGCAATAAGCACATGAGCTCAGGCAAATGTGGGGCCCAGTGGATTGGTGGATGCACAGGCGCAACGGGGGACCCCGTTCGCGGCTGTAACAACCCAGAAACGCTCTCCAACAGCAGCACTCGTAGACCCGACCCCACAGTGGCGAGACCACCAGTCCCGCCAGGAACCCCAGCCGGGGAGCCCGCTGAGGGCCCACTAAGAACGGCTGCCGCCATCTTCCCAGGCTCGAGCAAAGGCGTAGCGTGATGACGCAAACAGAAGCGCGACGCACGCCACCCCGGGGAGGGGTCTTGAGGAGGGGTTTGAGACCCGCCGAGCTGGATAAATGGGAACAGACGCCTTTGCTGCGGGAGGGAGCATGCGCATTGTGGGCGGTGCGGGCTGGAAGGAGGCTGCGGAGCGGCTTGCCCAGGGCTGGGAGCCCTAGGGCGGGACGGAGGCGGTGCTCTGCTGCTCCGACACGTGGTCGGTCAGCAGGAAAGGCGCGAGAGTCTGAAAGATTGCAGTCTGTCCCAGCTTCTGGTCACCGTCGTCCCGGGCGCAGTAATCCTATGTAAAGAGCGAACCTTCCAGGCAGAAATCAGGGACTTTCTAAACGCTTTTCCAGCCACGGAAAAACTAGTTTAAACAATTCACATGTCCTGAAGTAAAAAGAGAAGTGCCCTTTTGTCCCCAAGGCACTACCACAGAAGTCTGTACATTTATATTAGTTTACACACAAACAAGAGTTTGTTTTTTGCAAGAATAGGGTTTGCCCTTGGCTTTTTACACTCACAAAGTGTGGGCCGCTCTAAGTGGGGGACCCTTAATTTCACTGGCTGTGCCAGGATTTAATCAATGCATCTTTGAATACTTAACTGCCGCTCCAGGTTTCTCTAATAACACTAGCCAACGCCTTAATAACTGTGCACTTAAGCGATTGATAGATTTAGATTCAATCCATATGTTCCTCAGTTTTCTATCCAATTTTCAAGTCCTGAGATTCTGCTTCCAAAATACATTAGCTTGGGCTGAGGGTGTAACTCAGCGGTAGAGTGTTTATTTAACATGAGGAAGTCCCTCTGTTCAATCCTGAGCACCAGTTAAAACAACAAAATCATGCGAGTGTACACACACACACCTTACACACCCTGAACATGGTTAATTTTTTCCCCACTTCCAATCTCTAAGCCCACCATGTCTATATCGTCATCCTCTCTCCTAACTCCTTGGAACCTTTTCAAAGGCCTCTTCATTGCCTTCTTATCTTCTCTGTAGTGGGCAGTCCACACAGTAACCAAATTAAGCTTTTCTAAAATAAATCGGCCATTAGTTTTGTTGTTTTGACAGGCTGGCATCCGAATTGTGGAAATCTTCCTGCCTCAGGTTCACAATATCAAGTGCTGGTTTATAGGTGTGAGCCATCATACCTTATTATAAATCAGTTTTGTCGTTCCCTGCGGAAAGCCCTTCAGTGGCTTCTAAATACTGTAAGATTCGCTTTTCTTACACACACTAGAATCAATATGATCGGATCTCAACATATACAAGTATCATTTCTCCCTTCTTCCTCTAGTTCTTTGTTACTGTTTTTTGAGTAGGGAGACGCTTGTTTTTATTTTCTTCCCCTAGTCTTGAGCTAGCCTCACATTTTCCCATTCTCCAGCAATGACTACTCCCAATTCAGGGCCTTTGCACAGACTTCCCCTTGATCCCCTGTTGCCTGCCATACTCTGAAAAGGCTTCTTTTTAAGTAGCCAGCCAATTCCCATCACCACACACACACTTTTTTTTAAAAAAATACTTAACTTTATTTTATTTTTTTAATATTTATTTTTATTTTATGTGAGGTGGTGTTTTGCCTGCATGTACAACTGTGTAAGGGTGTCAGATCTTGGAATTACAAACAGTTGTCAGCTGCCATGTGGATGCTGGGAATTGAACTCAGGTCCTCCGGAAGAACAGTCAGTGCTCTTAACCGCTGAGTCATCTCTCCAGCCCCCCCCACACACACACACACACACTTTTTAAAGACAAAGTCTTAGGTAGCTTAGTAGTTAAGGATAGCATTAAATTCCTGAATCTTCTGCCTCTACCTCCCAAGTGCTGGGATTCCAAACCTGTGCTGGGAATTGAACGCAGTACCCTGTGCATGCTAACCAGGCATTTGACCAAGTCAGCTAAATCCTTATTTTTTATTCCTTTTAAAATTTCATTTATGGTTGGTATGCATCTGTGTGTGGGTGGTGGTGGTGGGTGTGTGTATGAAGGGGTACATGCCATAGTGCACACATGTAGCATTCTGAGGATAACTTTTGGGAGTTTCACCCACCTCAGTAAGTGCTTCTACAAGTTGAACTGGTCCTTCCTCTTTTTAAAAATAGTATATATTAAATTTATAACACAATAGGTTTCACGACCACTTATAGATTATATTTTGGAGATGCTTTGAAACAAGATCTGTCCAAGTAGGCTGGCCTCAGACTTACAGCAATTGATGAACCAGCCTGACTCCATGTAACGATTAAAAGCCATCTTATTCTTAGATCAAAATAAGTTTATTTCTGTTTTCTGTGAAACTTGGGTTTGGAGGGCTGGAGAGGTGGCTCAGCAGTTAAGAGCACTGACTGCTCTTCCAGAGGACCCGGGTTCGATTCCCAGCGCCCACATGGTAGCTCACAACTGTCTGTAGTTCCAGTTCCAGGTAAATACCAAGGCAAATAAATAAATAAAAGTTTCAAAGAAAAAAAAAAACTTGGGTTTGACCAGGTCTTGCCCCATATTCTGGAATTTGACTTGTTCCACACTCTCCACCCTGAGGGTAAGGTACTCTGCTAAATAATTTTGAAATGTTCTGCCAAGTTCCTATGTAACCAAAAATCTTTGAAATTTCCCTAGCCTTGCAGTTTGGGGGATAATATAAACCCTACCTTCTCCTATGTTTGATGATATTTTCTGAAATCCCACTTCAGGGAGATAGTCTGGCAGGAAAAAAAAAAAAAAAAAGCTTGATTAATTCAACTAAAAGAATTTGGGGGCTGGAGAGATGGCTCAGTGGTTAAGAGCACTGACTCTTCTTCTGGAGGACCTGAGTTTGATTCCTAGCATCTACATGGCAGCTAACAACTGTCTGTAATTCCAAGATCTGACACCCTTATACAGTTATACATGCAGGCAAAACACCAATTCACATAAAGTAAAAATAAATATTAAAAAAGAGAATTTGGGCAATGGTGGAATTAAGCAATCTTCCTGCTTCTGCTTCTTGAAGACCAGTGTTAAAAGCATACATCAACACAGCTCTCCATTGTGCCTACATCCAGCTCCTCAGGAAGACTATAAATCCTTGTCTAAACTCAACCAGCATCCTTGTTCCTCAGCTTTCCAGGTTCTGGGGTTACAATCATATACCACCATACCAGGCTCTCACGATCACATTTCCATGTATGTGAATAATGTAATTTGGGTTATATTTACATTTTCTATCATCTTATGTTGTCCATTGCTTCCTCTCCCCTACACACTGATCCCCTTTCCCTTCGAAATTACTACACTGACTTTCATGTCTTTTTAAATTTTAAAAATATATATATATTCTATATATTCAAGAATTGTGATCCTTATGTTCTGACTCTAGCTTATGTCACTTAGCACGAATAATCTCCACTTACTTTCATAGTCCTGCATGTGACATGATTTTGTTCTTCCTGGCTGATACACTTCATTTTAAATATATGCTTAATTTTCTTCATTCTTACTTGATGAGCCCCTAGATGCCACGGCTTAGCTATTGTGAGCAGTGCTTTGGTGAGCATGGGTTCAAGGCAGCCCTGCTTTCATCAGTGTGTGTTCAGGTGTGGCATAGCTGAACCACCTAAACTTCTGTTAGTACTTTCTGAAAAACCTTTGTGTGGGTTTCAGTAATGGCTGGACTAATTTGCACTCTTTACCAGCCATGTATCAGGGTTCACTTATACCCTTCCTTCCTCCTCTTCCTCATTAGCATGAGTTCTTTTCTTGATAATAACTATTTTGACTTGGATAAAATTAATTTTCACTGTAGTAGGGTTTGATATTTTAGTTTGGGTGGTGGTGGTGGTGTGTGTGTGAGAGAGAGACAGAGACAGACTCACATAGCTCAAGCTAGCTTTGAACTTCTTATAGCTGAGGATGACCTTGATGTTTCAGTCTCTACCGCTTCACTGATGAAATTACAGGCCCTCAGGCCATACTTCTGACTTTCAATCTGTGTTACCCTAGTGGCTAAAGAGGTTGAACATTTATTTGTGTATTTATCTGCCATTGAGAACTGTCTATTCAGCTTTGGGTTCTTTTTTTTTTTTCTTCATTCTTTACTTATACAATACATCCTGACCACAGCCTCCCCACTTTCAACCCCTCCAAGATCCCCCTACACTTCCCATCTCCCTCAGATCCACTTCTCTACAGAAAAGAACAGACCACCAGTGCTGAGATGTTATATATTTAGTAAAACCAGTCTGGAATATCAGAGAATAGATCCACCCACAGTCAATCCAGGAGGGTCAGAGAGTGGTAACTCACAACTTTAATCGCAGCACAGGAAAGACCTGGAGTGACAGAGACCTTTCTGTGTTTCTGTGCACTCTTTAATCCCAGCACTCTAGAGGCAGAAGCTGGAGGATCTCAATCTGAATGATACAATGATATTTTTTAACTTTCTCCTTAGCAATTGTTTTCTAGCATTTTAGGAAAGATTGACTTATTTATTATGCATACAGTGGTCTATCTGAATGTATGCTTGTAGGCCAGAAGAGGATGCCAGATCTCATTACAGATGGTTGTGAGCCACCATGTGGTTGCTGGGAATTGAACTCAGGACCTCTGGAGCCATCTGTCCAGCATCCCCCCCCACCTTGGTAATTATTGACATGGAATAAGTTCTCATGTATTTAGTGGACAGCATTTATATTTCTTTCTTTTCCAGAAAGGTTTCACCATTAGATAACCCCACTGAATTAATTACTTTTTTATTACTATGACTAAAAATATGTTTAGCCAAGCCAACTTATGAAGAAGAGCATCTAATTGGGCTTGTGGCTCCAAAGGGCTAGAATCCATCATGGTGAAGAGAAGACATGACAGCAAAAACAGCTGAGAGCTCACCTGTATGGACCACACACAGGAGCCACCCACCCCACAGATACACTTCCTCCAAATAAGCCCCACCTCCTGATTCTTCCCAAACAGTTCTGACTGCTGGGGACACAGCATTCAAACATAAGAGCCTATGGGGGACCATTTTCATTCACACCATAACACTATCCTAAGCTCAAACTAACAACCCTCTGGTCTTTGCTTCCTGCAATCTGGGATTACAGGCATGTGCCGCGGGATATCGCTCTTGTGCATTGTAAAGATTTGTCACTCCTATTGTTTAATAAAACTCTGATTGGCCAGTAGCCAGGTAGGTGGAGCAACCAGACTAGAAAAATTCTAAGAAGAGGAAAGTTAGAGTAACAACAGTCCACAGCCAGATGCAAAGGAAGCAGGATGAGAATGCTGGACTGAGAAAAGGCACCAAGTCTTGTGGCTAAACATAGATAAGAATTATGGATTAATTTAAGTGTAAGAGCCAGCATTTACTATACTATTAAGCCTCCAAGTCAATTATTTGGGAAGTAGCTGCCAGGCTCTTGAGAGTTTCTGGTGGGACAGAAACTTCTGACTACAGGTATGTGTGCCACTACATCTAACTTTTTATATGTTATCTTCTCGTGTTTAACCTATTTGGTTTTTTGTCTCTATTTGATTAATTTTCAGGAACTCTTTGTACATAATTTTACTAACCCTGTGGTTTTACCTTGTCAGCTGCAGAACCACTCTACGATCTCATTTCACTAGAGTGAGAGAGAGAAAGAAAGAGAGAGGAAGGGAGGGAGGGGGAGGGAGAGAGAGAGAGAGTGAGAAAGAGAGAGAGAGAGAGAGTGAGAGAGAGAGAGAGAGACCTTTTAAAGGTTTCTCTTAAGTCACCAAAATTGCATATTGGCTATTGTTAAGACACGTAGGCATTGTCCTACTCTGGGTTTCTTTTGTTATGATTAAACATCATGACCAAAAGACAACCTGGGGAGGAGAGGGTTTATTTGGCTTACACTTCCACATAATAGCCCATCAGTAAGGAACTCAGGCAGGGCTGGAATCCGGAGGTAGAAGCTAATAATGGAGTATGGCTTACTGGCTTGCCCTCCATGGCTTGTCAGCCTGATTTTTTACAGAACCCAGGACCACCAGCCCAGGGGTGACACCATCCACAATGCACTGGGCTCTCTCCCAGAAATCACTGGTGAAGAAAAATGCCCTGCAGCTGGATCTTAGGGAGGCATTTTTTCCAGTTGAGGTTCCCTACCTTCAGATGACCTTAACGTGTGTCAAATTGACATAAAACTAGCCAGGACACCCTGCATCAGAAAACTCTTCCCAGAGGAAAAATAGTATCTGAAAAAATGAATATTAGCACAGTGGCTGAAGAATAAAGATACATGGGCCTTGTTCACAAATCAAATCCTCAGCAAGGCATGGTGGCTCATACCTTTAACCCCAGCAATTGGGAAACAGAGGCAGGTGGATCTCTGTGAGTTAGAGGCCAGCCTGGTCTACATGGTAAACTCCAGGACAGCCAGAGCTACACAGAGAAAACCCTGTCTCAGAAATACAATAAATAAATAAATAACTCTCAATTCCAGGGAGTTGACAGGTTGCAGACAGGGGATACAGATATCAAGGGACAGACACATGCTAATAAGGACAAAGAATATTCATGTCTTTTTTAGACGTGGGTGGAGATCTTCCAGGAACTCAATGCCACCTCCTCCTGCTGCCCTGGAGCCCGGTGGGTGTTCTCAGTCCTGGCATCTGGTCGTGACCTTTACCTTTGAAGATATGAGAGACAGATGAGGAGCGTCTAGGTCATGTTAACCCTGACTTATAGTTTGGGACAAAACATTTCTCAAATGAACAGCATGTTTACATGAAAGGCTGAGTAGATGCTCACCCACACTCACCGGTTAAGACAGCAAAGGAGTTAATATGCTCACCCACCAGTTCAGGCATCGAAGGAGACAGACACACAGAGGGCTGTTTCATCCCATCCCAGCTGCCTTCGCTTGCCATCCAAATGAACATTTGGTGTCTTTAGCACAAACAGCCTTGAGTTATTGAAAGGTAACCTTGGCAACCGTTATCGTCTTGGTCCACGCATCAGAGGTGTTATTATCAAAAGCAATGTTAGTGGGGAGACTAATGATGCTTCGGCCCAGCTTTGTGACCTACAAAATTCGTGATTTTTAAGTCAACTAAGAGTAAATAAAGTCTACTTAGATTTTTCCTTGGTAACAATATGGGATGTTATTCTGTCACATATTGCAAGGGTACTCTACTAAATTTTCTTTCCTTTTTTTGTTTTCGTTTTGTTTTGGAGATACAGTTTCTCTGTGTAGTCCTAGCTGTTTTTGAACTCACTCTGTAGACCAGGCTGGCCTCAAACTCAATAATCTGCCAGCCTCTGCCTCCTGAGTGAGGGTGGTTCAGAAGGGGTGTTGGATCTCCTGGAGCTGGAGTTACAAGCAGTTGCAAGCTGCCCAGAGGTTCTGGAATCCAAACTCTGGTCCTGTGCTAGAGGAATATGCTCATCACCTAAAGCTCCCCCAGCTTTAAATCAGTCAATTTGAAGTAAGGTACTGTGAATAAGGAAATGATCTCTCAGGCTAGATTCTGGGGCTAATACACCATTTTCAACTCCTACTGATTGTTAAGTAAATCTAAAGATTTAGTCAAGTTTTTTTCCCCCCAACACTAATAGTTTCTTCCTTTGCCTTTGTCCATTCCTCAATAAGGATTTGAGGTCTATTACAATTCAGGTAGCCGTCTCAGATCTAACCACTTTTAGGCCCTTCTAGTCCATCTCCAGCCCGTCCTTGGAAATAAGAAGAACAAGGGAGTTAGAACAACTCAGGCTATGCTCCATCAGATTACATGGCAATTACAAATTGTCCCTCTCTTTACTTTTACTCTTCACTCTTAAGGGGAGGTGAAGGGTGATGTGTTCTATAAGTCCTTCAAACCCAATTTGAGCATCTGGTAGGTGCCTGATGGAAAAACGATATTTTTGCATGCTTAACTTTAAGTAGTAGAGCACTGACCTTTCTTCTGGAGGACCTGAGTTCGGAGTCCCAGCATTCACATGGCAGCTAACAGCTGTTTGTAATTCCAAGATCTGACATCCTTACACAGTTTACATGCAAGCAAAATACCAAAACACATAAATATTTAAAAAAAAAAAAACTTGTTTGGCCACATTTGAACATCAACCTGGTTTAGAAAGAATGGTTCACAGCTTAAGATAAGCTGGTTAAGACTGGCCCCATTGTTAATGCTTGATTTACCTGTTCTGTACTTTATGGGTGGCAGCAACCTTAAGCTGCTGGCCGGGATTGCTCCTATAATGGTTGGACCACTGCAGAATTTTTAGAGGCAACTGTTATAAGTTTCAAAAGCAAATTACAAAAGAGACAAAATAAGTCCAGTTTGTACAGTTTGTATCTGAAAGATAATGAGAAGAAAAACTGACTTGTCTGCAAAATAAGTTTAGTTTTATCCAAAAGTTATACTTACTTGGGCTGGAAGATACTCCAGTGGCTAAGAGCACCTGCTACTCTTGTAGAGAACCTGGCTTCAGTTCCTAGCAACTCCTAACTCCTGTAACTCTAGTTCTAGGGAATCTGACACCGCCTCTGACCTCCTCTAACCTCCTCTGACCTCCTCTGACCACCTCTGACCTCCTCTGACCTCCTCTGACCTTCTCTGACTTCCTCTGACCTCCTCTGACCTTCTCTGACCTCCTCTGACCTTCTCTGACCACCTCTGACCTCCTCTGACCTCTTCTGTATGCACTTGGACTTACATACATGCAAGTACATATACATACTCACAACATAAAACAAATACATATTTGTAAAAGAAAATCAAACAGGAGGCAAATGAAAACACTTCCCTTAAAAAAAGAAAAAAGAAAGAAAGAAAGAAAACGCCTCCTTTTTCTTGAAAAGTTATACTCACTAGACTCCTTTTTTATTAATCTGGTTGTAAATTCTTCAGAAAATAATCAAAACTATGGATGGCAGAAGGCTTGGAACAACTGTGAGTTAGAAGAGGCAAAAGGGTTGGTATTCCAGGAACTGTAGTTAGTATATGATGAAAACCCGGAGTCAAATACTGGGGGAAAGCTGGAATATCAGAAACAAACCACAGCCACTCAGCCAACTCCTCAGGCCTGTCTCCAGGAATCCTCTAACCGAATGCCTGAGTCCTTAGCCAAAGGGAAAGGAAAGTCTCTGGAGAAGCTGAAAAACTTTCTTCTCTTGCTCCGCCCAGCTCTCTTAACTTCCTCTTTCCACATACCTGAAGCTAGGATTAAAGGTGTGTGTCTTCACCCCTTCCTGACCTCACTTGGCTCTGTGGTTGACTGATATTCCAGTTTAATTTTATTAAATATATATCACCACAGGTTAGAAGTGCAAAATCATTTTTGACTACAGCCCAAGTTTAAGAACATTAACTATATGACATTGAGTCTAAAAACAAACACAAGCAAACAAAAAAACACTTTCCGTGAAATTTAGCCTTCACAAAAACCTTCACGGCCATTTACACCACTACGAAAGTTGGCCATTTACACAGAGAAGAAGTGTCTATTATGAAATGATGCACGATGTCCTGCATCCACAGTGTGTGGTGTGTTCAGCAATAGAGTCTCACCATCTAGTTCTGATAAAAGCCAAGAGCAATGGCAGTAACCTATAGCATTCAGGAAGTGGAGACTCTGGGATTTCCTAGCTAACAACTCATAAGGAAATATTCCATATCTGGTTTAGGATTTGCATTTAATAATTTATGACTTCTGAGATTTGCATTATCTACTTCAGGGTTCCTCCATTCCAGCTCTTTTTTACTTTTTAGTTTTGTTTTATTTAAGATTATTTATTTTTTATGTATACAGTGTTCTGCCTGCAGCCAGAAGAGGGCACCAGATCTCATTATAGATAGTTGTGAGCCACCGTGTGGTTGCTGGGAATTGAACTCAGAACTTCTGGAAGAGCAGTCAATGCTTTTAACCTCAGAACCATCTCTCCAGCCCCTACTTATTCATTTTATTAACTTATAAAATAGTAGATTTCCTGCCAAATGGTGGTGGTGCATGCCTCTAATCCCAGCACTTGGAAAGCAGAGGCAGGCAGGAAGATCTCTGTGAGTTCAAAGCCAGCCTGGTCTACAGAGTGAGTTCCAGCAGGGGGGAAAAAAAAGCCTCCAAAGCCACACAGAGAAACCTTAACCTTGTATGTGTGGGGGGGGGCACTTGAGGCTCTTTATAAAATTGTAGGTTTCCATGTGTCTTCTTCACATACTTAGCTTTGGTTAACCTTCTGCTCTCCATACTTTCTTTCTCTGGATCCTGCTTAAATCTTTCCATTCCCAATATTCCCTCCCTCTTTCATATCGCATATTTTTACTGTTTCTACCTTTCTTTAAGATATCTCCATCCACTTCAAAAAAGAAACTTCTTATTTTGCAATGTGGAGGTTTTTACTGAACAGACTTGTTCCTGAGACTATCTGTTGCTATAGCATAGTGGACCAATACTCAGCCATAGATGGAGAGAAAAAAATCCAACATCTATATCAGTGAGCTCAACAAGCAGAATTATCACTTTGGCCTGTTGGTGCTCTGTCTATTGTAAACAGATGCTTATTTGAGTCTCCCAAGGAAAAGTCACACAGCAAACCTGTCTCTCCTGTCTGTCTCCCACCCCATCCCCCAAGACTCAGGCGACATCTCAGAAGATGTGACAGGAAGAATGTAAGAGCCAGAGAAAGAGATAGAGCCCTATATCACAACTTCATTTACATTGAAACATTCCATCCTGGGGAAAGCTTATTAAGATTCTAGAAATGTCTGGGCATAATGGTGTGTGCCTTTGTTCCCAGCCCTCCAGAGGCAGAGGCAGAAGAAGCTAAACAACCTGGTCTCCATATCGATTTCCAGACTATCCAGGGCTACACAGTGAGACCTTGTTTATTTGTTTGCTTGTTGGTAGGGGTTCTTTTTAAGATACTGAAAATAAACAAGACTAAGAAACTTCCTAAAATGTATAAAATTGGCATGGCCCTTCCCTAAGTGTATATGAATGGTAAGGATGGCTGGGAAAGGAGACTGTCTAACCTGCCCAGCTGCATGGTCATCATGCTGAGAATCTAGGGAGAACAGCTTCCATGCTGGGGTGGCCTTTTCCACAACACAACTGCCATTGTGCCATCCTTGTTCTTGTAAGTAACCCCAATAAGCTCACAGTCACTGAGTAAGGCCTGAATGTTGCTTGCTACTTTGGTCTATTGGTGGTGACCTCTCTGCCATGAATAAATACTTGTTCATATTGCCCAAGACGTAACACAATCATCAATATCTGTCACCCTAACTAAAACTCAGGCAAACAGTTCAAATATCTAAAATAAGACCTAAAACTTTGAAACTACTAAACCATCACAATTCACAATATAGGCACAGGGAAAGACGTTCTGGAAAAGACTCCAACAGCTAAGGGAATGGTAACAAGAACTAACTAATGAATTAAATGGAATTAAAAAGCTGCACCGTAAAGGAAACAGCCAGTAGATAGAGATACCCAACAGAATGAGAGAAAATCTTTACTAACTACACATAGGGATTGATATCTAGAATTCAAGAACTCAAATATTAAATATAAAATAAAAGAAACCGTTGAGTCAATGATGGGCAAATGAATGAAGTTTTCTTTTTTTTTTTTTAAAGATTTATTTATTTATTATGTATACAGAAGAGAGTACCAGATATCATCATGGATGGTTGTGAACCACCATGTGGTTGCTGGGAATTGAACTCAAGACCTCTGGGAAGAACAGTCAGCATTCTTAACGTCTGAGCCATTTCTCCAGCCCTAGTGTGGAGTTTTCAAAAGAAATACAAATGGTCAATTAATACATGGGAAAAACTTCAGCATCTTTAGCTTGCTGGCAAGTGCAAATTAAAACCATATCAGTTCACAAAAGAACCAGTGAGTAAAATGCTGGTCACACAAGGGTGAGGACGTGAGCTCAGTCCCCACACAAGAAGCCAGGCCTAGTGGGAGATGGATGCTTGAACCCTATCGGACAGATGCAGCCCTGGGCCTGACTGACAAGCAGCCCAGTCAGTGAGCCCCAGGTTCCATCAAAGACCTTGTCTCAAAAAACAAGGTAGATGGCTTCTGAGGAATGACATTTGAGGTTGGCCTCTGGCTCACACACACACACACACACACACACACACACACACACACACACACACACACACTGGCACTTTATGTAGCTGTAAAGGACAATTTAATTATGTAATTTCCAGGAAAATATATCAAATTCGATATCAACATATTAAGCAGTGGTTTTCAACCTTTTTTTTTTTTTTAAGATTTATTTATTTATTATGTATACAGTTTTACAGAAGAGGGCACCAGACCTCATCATAGATGGTTGTGAGCCACCATGTGATTGCTGGGAATTGAACTCAGGACCTCTGGAAGAACAGTCAGTGCTCTTAACCTCTGAGCCATCTCTCCAGCCCTGGCTTTCAACCTTCCTAATGCTGCAACCCTTAAATACAGTTCCTCATGTTATAGTGACTTCCAACCATAGTATTATTTTATTGCTACTTTAAAACAGATTTTGCTACTGTTATAAATTGTAATGTAAATATCTGATATGCAGCTCCTGTGAAAAGGTCATGTGACCTCAAAGGGGTCACAACTCACAGGTTAAGAACCACTAATAGCAGCAAGAGAGATGGCTCAGCAATTAAAAACATTGGCTGCTCTTTCAGAAGATCCTGGTTCAATTCCCAGCACCCACGTGGCACAACTGTCTCTAACTCCAGTTCCAGGGGATCTGACACTCATAGCAAAACACCAACGCACATAAAATAAAAAATAAAATTTTTAAAAAAGAGCTGCTGATATCGAGTGAACTAAGCCAGACTCAGAAAGACACATTTCTCTCATGGTTGGTGTATGTATTATGTATATGTGTATGTATGAATAAATGTGTATGTATGTGTGAAGAGTATATGTAGAGTAAATGTATGTGTGTATGTATATGTATATACATGCATGTATGTGAAGAGTGTATGTGTATGTATATATGTGTATATGTACATGTGTCTATATGTATATGGATATGTGAGTAGATGTATGTATGTTATGTAATGACATGAAGGTAAAGAAGACCTGGATATAGAGAGAAATGTAAAGGGAAAGGAGAGTGAGGAAGAGGGTGATAGGGAGCAAGAAGGGCAAATATTACATATCTTATCCCATATGCAGAATCTAGATTTAGCCCTATGGATATATAAAGCAGAAGGCACAGTATTGGGAGGGCAAAGGTGACTGGGGTGAGGAAGAGGAGGGGCATAGAGAGTAAAGGATGCTTACGGATGAAAATGTCATGATAAAACTTTCTTTCTTCTGAGTTTTATTAGTGATTTCATTCAAGTTAAGCCTCTGGGAATGAGAGCGTCCTAGTAGGAGGGCACAAAATCCTATGAAGTGCCTCAGGTCTCAGAGAGGACCACCCCTTTGTTCCAGGTACAGATATTATAAGGGTACTGCTTCAGCTCCACAGGCTGGTGGGTGGGGAAAGTCTCCCTCACTCAG